>JAPYYA010004169.1:0-12078 GCA_028533165.1 Leontopithecus rosalia | reverse complement strand
CTTTACAAAAGAAGACATACATGAGGCCAACAAACATATGAAAAAATGCTCATCATCACTGGTCATTAGAGAGATGCAAATCAAAACTACATTGAGATACCATCTCACACCAGTTAGAATGGCGATAATCAAAAAATCTGGAGACAACAGATGCTGGAGAGGATGTGGAGAAATACAAACCCTTTTACACTGCTGGTGGGAGTGTAAATTAGTTCAACCATTGTGGAAGACAGTGTGGCGATTCCTCAAGGACCTAGAAATAGAAATTCCATTTGACCCAGCAATCCCATTACTGGGTATATATCCAAAGGACTATAAATCATTCTAATATAATGGCACATGCACACGAATGTTCACTGCAGCACTGTTTGCAATAGCAAAGACCTGGAACCAACCCAAAAGCCCATCCATGATAGACTGGACAGGGAAAATATGGCACACATACACCATGGAATATTATGCAGCAATAAAAAATGATGAGTTCGTGTCCTTTGTAGGGACATGGATGAGTCTGGAGAACATCATTCTCAGCAAACTGACATAAGAACAGAAAATGAAATACCTCATGTTCTCACTCATAGGTGGGTAATGAACAGTGAGAACACATGGACACAGGGAGGGAAGCACTACACACTGGGGTCTATTGGAGGGAATAGGGAAGGACAGTGGGGGGGAGCTGGGGAGGGATAGCAGGGGGAGAAATGCCAGTTGTGGGTGAAGGGGAGGAAAAGAGCAAATCACACTACCATGTGTGTACCTATGCAACTATCTTGCATGTCCTGCACATGTTCCCCAAAACTTAAAATGCAATAAAAAGGAAAAAAAAACAAATTGTGAAATTCATCCTCCATCCAGTTTTGCTTTCTTGCTGGTGAAGAGTTGTGATTCCTTGGAAGAGAAGAGCCATTCTGGTTTTTGGAGTTTTCAGCCTTTTTGTGCTGGTTTTTTCCCATCTTGTGGATTTATCTATCTTTGATCTTTGAAGGTGGTGACCTTTTGATGGGGTCTCTGAGTGGATGTCCCTTCTGTTTGGCATTGAAACTATTTCTTTCTGTTTGCTAGTTTTTCTTCTAACAGTCACATCCTTCTGCTGCAGGTGTGCTTGAGTTTGATGGAGATCCACTCCAGACCTTGCTTGCCTGGGAATCACCAGTAGGCGCTGCATAACAGCAAAGATTGCTGCCTGTTTTTTCCTCTGGTAGCTTCATCCCAGAAAGGTGCCCACCAAATGCCAGCCAGAACTCTCCTATATGAGGTGTCTGTCAGCCTCTGCTGGGAGGTGTCTCCTAATCAGGATACATGGGGGTCAGGAAGTTACTTGAGGAAGCAGTCTGTCTGTATAAAAGCTCAAATACTGTACTGGGAGATCTACTGCTCCCTTCAGGGCTGCCAGGCGGGAACATTTACATCTGCTGAAGCTGTACCCACAACTTCCCCTTTTCCCAAGTGCTGTGTCCCAGGAAGGTGGGGCTTTATTTATAAGTTCCTGACAGGCTGCTGTTATTTTTCAGAGATGCCCTGCCCAGTGAGGAGAGAGTCTAGTAACACTCTGCCTGGTGAGGATTCGCTGAGCTGCCGTGGGCTCCACCTAGTCACTGTGTAAACTTCCTGGTGACTTTGTTTACACAGGTGAGGTTAAAACTGCCTACCCAAGCCTCAGCAATGGTGGATGCCCCTCCCTGCAATGAACTTGAGTGTCCCAGGTCGAGCTCAGAATGCTGTGCTGGCTGCAAGAGTTTCAAGCCAGTAGATCTTAGCTTGCTGGTCTTTGTGGGGGTGGGATCTACTGAGCCAGATCACTTGGCTCCCTGACTTCAGCCCCCTTTTTCAGGGGAATGAGTGGTTCTGTCTCACTGGTGTTCCTGGTGCCACTTGGGTATAAAAAGATAAAAAAAAACTCATGTGGCTAGCTCAATGTCTTCCCAAATGGCCTCCCAGCTTTGTGTTGAAAACCTGGGGCACCAGTGTTGTAGGCACTGGAGGGGATTTCCTGTTCTACAGATTGCAAAGACCTTGGGAAAAGCACAGTATCTGAGCCAGAGCGTCAGAGTGCCATGAAAAGTCCCTAATGGTTTCCCTTAGCTAGGAGAGGGAGTTCCCTGGCCCCTTGCATTTCCCAGGTGAGGCAAAGCCCCACTGTGCTTTGGCTTGCCCTCCCTGGGCTGCATCCACTGTCTCCAAATGAGATGAACCAGGAACCTCAGTTGGAAATGCAAAGATCACTCGCCTTCTGCATCACTCTCACTGTGAGCTGCGCATCAGAGCTGTTCCTATTTGACAGCCTCCCAGTAGAATTTTTTTAAGTTTAAATTATTTTATATTGCAGCCAGTACTGGGTAACAGCATTGGGCAACAGAGGATAAACAGGCAGAGGCCCAGGTATCCATGAGCTAGAAGCCTTATATAGTAAACTAATCATATAGTCATAGCCATGTCACCTGATAGGATGTAGACCAACTTAATTGTGATAGAGAACCCAAAGAACTCCAATTTCTTTAACAAATAATTGTTGACATTATCATTTCTTAATGATAGGACTCCTCCTGATGGAATCTGAAATCATTTTACCAGTGTGAGGGTTAATTGTATGTGTTACGCTTACTGAATCACAGTATGCCCAGATACTTGATTAAACAGTATTTCTGAGTGTGTCTGAGGGTATTTCTGTAAGAGATTAGCCTTTGAATAAGTAGGCTGGATAAAGCAGATTTCCCTTCCCAATGTAGTGGGTAGTATCCAAAATGTTAAGGGCCTGAAGAGAACAAAAAGGCAGAAGTGAGAATTTGCTGACACTGCCTGACTACTAGAGCTGGGACATTGATTTCTCCTGCCTTCAACTCTATTTGTTCTCTGGTCTTCAGACTCACACTGGAATCTGTGCTATAAACTACCCAGTTCTCAAGCCTTCCAACTACACTACTCTCTTTCCTAGACCTCCAGCTTACAGATCACAATTTGTAGAACTTCTCAGCCTCTGTAATCACATGAACCAATATTTTGTAATATGTATAATGAGATATCCTATTGATTCTGTATCAATATCCTACTGGTTCTGTGTCTCTGGAGAAGCCTGACTAATCCAATCAGACATGACACAGTATTATTGTCAATAAAGGATTCTGAGATCATTTTATACTCTATGATAACCTAAGCCATTTTCTGACATTTAGCCAGCAACATGATCAAACTCAATTAGTTCATAATATGCTTCTATATAAGCAAATACACAAAGTAAAGTCTGCTCGTCTTTACTATAAACTTGCTTTCACTTTTAAAAAGGTACATCTGGCCCAATGAGAGAGAAGCACAAAGACAGCAAATGCTAAACTCTGTCCCCATTCAGACCTTTGAGTAATGAATTTCAAGAGAGGAAAAATATCATCAATCATTAATTTGCTTAATTTTAGCCAAGTTCTTTTATACACTAAACAGGAAAAGAAATGTGAGTGTAGACTCTCAGTCCCAAAACCACATTCCCTGGCACCCACTGTGGGGTTTGTTTTAAACCCTAGGCACCAACAATGTCTGTCTTGGAAAATCCTTCTTGAACATCAATCAAGCTGCAGGAGATGGTCTATTTTTGAGTAAGTAGAACCTTGAGAGGAAAATCAGGGGTAACCTGAAATGAAGGACCCTAATAGCACACTGCTTCTGCCCACATTAGGGGCCTTCATGGACAGCAAGGGCTGATATCAGTTGCCAAGAAAAGCCTTCATGGTTCAATTGAGAGCAATGAGATGTTGGAAAATACTTAGCAAAAACCAGTCTCTCAAACCAGCATAGAATGTAAAAATTCTGGAGGCTGTGGGCAATATAGGCCACTAGATCTTTCTGATTATGTTAGGTGTATAATGAGTACTTCTTTACCAAAGAAGTTTGGCCCTCTTTTAAAGTACAAGGTGAATAAGACTCCTAAGGTCTGCCCTAAAGGGTAGACCAGGTTAGAAGAGAAAAAAACATTATTTTTAATAAGAAATAAATACCTACTGACTAAAAAGAGCAAATATCCCAAATCAATGGCTTTAAGACACAATTTCAGGGATATCTACCTTTGGGATAATATACTCATTTTTCTTAAGAATAGACCTGAATTAACTAAAAAGCAAATATCTTGTGAGCATAGAATGCTAGAACCAGAAGGAGCCTTAAAGATTATTTAATCCAAACCTCCTCATTTTCTTATGAAGCCACTGAAATCCAGTGAGGTTTAATGGCTGCCTGTATTAGTTCATTTTCACACTGCTGTTAAAGACATATCCAAGCAAGGTATGGTGGCTCACACCTGTAATTCCAGCACTTTGGGACGGTGAGGTGGGCAGATCACAAGGTCAGGAGTTTGAGACCAACCTCGCCAATATGGTGAAACCCTGTCTCTATTTAAAAACTGTATACAAAAATTAGCCAGGCATGGTGGCATGCATCTGTAGTTCCAGCTACTCAGGAGGCTAAGGCAGAAGAATTCTTTGAACCTGGGAGGTGGAGGTTGCAGTGAGCAGAGATCGTGCCACTGCACTCCAGCCTGGGTGACAGAGCATGGCTCCATCTAAAAAAAAAAAATCCAAGACTGAGGGATTTACAAAAGAAAGAGGTTTAATTGGACTTACAGTTCCATGTGGCTGGGGAGGAGCAAGTCAACTCTTACGTGGATGGCAACAAGCAAAGAGCTTGTTCAGGAAAACTCCCCCTTATAATAATTGTCAGATCTCATGAAAGTTACTCACTATCACAATAGTATGGGAAAGACCTGTCCCCATTCTTCAATTACCTCCCTCCGGGCCTCTCCCACAACAAATGGGAATTCAAGATGAGATTTGGGTAGGGACACAGCCAAACCACATCATTCCACCCCTGACCCCTCCCAAATCTCATATCCTCACACTTCAAAAGCAAACATGCCTTCCCAAGAGTCCCCCAAAGTCTTAACTCATTTCAACATTAATTCAAAAGTCCACAGTCCAAAGTCTCATCAGAGACAAGGCAAGTCCCTCTGACTATTAGCCTGTAAAGTCAAAAGCAAGTTAGTTACTTTCTAGATACAATGGGGGGTACAGGTGTTGAATAAACACAGCCATTCCAAATGGGAGACATTGGCCAAAACAAAGGGGTTACAGGCCCTATGCAATTCTGAAATCCAATGGGGCAGTCAAATCTTAAAGCTCCAAAATGATTTCCTTCGACTCCATGTCTCACATCCAGGTCACACTGATGCAAGAGGTGGGTTTCCATGGTCTTGGGCAGCTAAGCCCCTGTGGCTTTACAAGATATAGTCCTCTTCTGGCTGCTTTCATGGACTGGTGTTGAGTGCATATGGCTTTTTAAGGTGTACAGTGCAAGTTATTAGTAGATTTACCATTTTGGGGTCTGGATGATTGTGATCCTCTTTTCAGAAATCCACTAGGTGGTCCTCCAGTAGAGACTCTGTGTGGGGGCTCTGACCCTGCATTTCCCTTCTGCATTTCCAGAGGTTCTCCATGAGAGCCCCACCCCTGCAGAAAACTTTTGCTTGGGCATCCAGGTGTTTCCATACATCTTCTGAAATCTAGGTGGAGGTTCCCAAACCTTAATTCTTGACTTCTGTGCACCCACAGGCTCAACACCACGTGGAAGCTGCCAAGGCTTGAGGCCTCTACCCTCTGAAGCAACAGCCTAAGCTGTACCTTGTCTGCTTTTAGTTTTGGCTGGAGTGGCTGGGGTGCAGGACACCAAGTCCCTGAACTGCACACAGCACGGGGACCCTGGGCTAAGACCACAAAACCATTTTCTCCTGGGCCTCCAAACCTGTGATGGGAGGGGCTTCTGTAAAGACCTATGACATGACTTAGATACATATTCCCCATTGTTTTGGGATTAACATTTGGCTCCTCATTACTTATGCAAATTTCTGCAGCAGCCAACTAGAATTTCTCATCAGAAAATGGGTGTTTATTTTCTATCACGTTGTCAGACTGAACATTTTTCAGACTTTTATGATCCGCTTCCCTTATAAAACTGAATGCCTTTAACAGCACCAAAGTCACGTCTTGAATGCTTTGATGCTTAGAAATTTCTTCCACCAGGTACTCTAAACCATCTCTATCAAGTTCAAAGTTCCAAAAATTTCTAGGGCAGGGGAAAAATGCTGCCGGTCTCATTGCTAAAACAAAACAAGAGTCACCTTTGCTCCAGTTCCCAAGTTCCTCATCTCCATCTGAGATCACCTCAGCCTGGGCCTTATTGTCCATATCACTATCAGGCTTTTGATCAAAGCCATTCAACAAGTTTCTAGGAAGTTCCAAACTTTCCCACATTTTCCTGTCTTTTTCTAAGCCCTCCAAACTGTTCCAACCTCTGCCTGTTAACCAGTTCCCAAGTCATTTTCACATTTTCGGGTATCTTTTCAGCAGCATCCCACTCTACTGATACTAATTTACTGTATTAATCTAGTTTCACACTCTGATAAAGACATACCCAAGACTGGGCAATTTACAAAAGAAAGAGGTTTAATTGGACTTACAGTTTCACATGGCTGGGGAAGCCTAACAATCATGGCGGAAGGCAAGGAGGAGTGTCACATCTTACATAGACACCAGCAAGCAAAGAGCTTGTGCAGGAAAACTCCCCCTTACAATAACCATCAGATCTCAGGAGACTTACTCAGTATCACCAGCACAGCATGGGAAAGATCTGTCCCTGTGATTCAATTACCCCACACTGGGTCTCTTCCACAACACATGGAATTCAAGATGAGGTTTGGGTAGGGACACAGACAAACCATATCACTGCCTGAGATGAGACCACTTAGCAGGATCAGAGCCACTGAAATAATCTCTCACATTCAAGTAGAACTTTGATATTCTCAAGAACTTTTTTATTTAATGGCTTATTTAATCCTCAACTAGCTCTAAGAGGCATGGTAGCAGAGACTAATTAGTGGGTTGGTTCATGTATTTCTGACATTTTTCCAAGTAAAATTACATATCACTTGGGAGAAAACAAGGATTCAAAACCTGAAAAATGTTCTTAATTCAGTTTTGTCAGCTCATTTATAAAAATGTCAAGGGCTTCTGTGTTATTAGTTGTGTTTTTTCTCAGAATCATATAGGTTGGATGACCAGCTATCTGTGAATTCAGTAGGAGGAATTCAGGCTTTTAAAGGGAAAATGCCTCTAATGGTATCATTTTTATTAATTGAATAATAAAGCATAGTTTTTTCCCCTAGATATTTTTCAAGGTTGGACAGATCCCCACTTATAGGTAAGAGTTGAGGCATACTATTTTCTGGAATTGAGAATGAGGCCTGTCCTGAGCTTGATGGTCCCTTCCTTGAGGGGATTTACTGCCTTATTCACGATTTTATTTCAGCCTTAATACTTCTCCAAAATCTTTTGATTCCAAAGTGCATTAAAACCTGAATTCACCTAAAAATTCACCAATTGGTGGCTGTAATAGTATCTACCAAAGGCAAAATTTAATTTGGGCCTAGCCAGAGACTCTTGCTCTAGGAATGATTAATGTGACTTCCACTCCTTTCCCACTTCCTCTCTGAGGACTAATGTGGAAAGCAAGACTATACTAATGCCTAAATAAGCAGAAACTTTCCTCCTTCATTGCACTTTTAAACATTATAGTTTTATAAGGTATTGATTAAAAATGTATTTTAATCATAGTTAAAGTGACATATTTAACTTAATTTCTTCCCAAATAAAATAATCACATTCTCCAATGCCCATTTAAGCTCTCTTTTCTTCCGAAAGCTACTAACCAAACAGCCAGTCTGGAGTAAACCAGCAACTCTGTGCTTTGTATGGAAGTAGGACTAGAAGGTATGTTAGGTTTAAACAGGAATAACCAGGGAAATTTAAAAAAATTAGGTACAGATTAGGGATTTTAAACATTTGTGCTTCTCAGACTTGGCACATGTGTATATGTCTTTCATCTTCCTTGAAAGACAAATTTGAGAAATTTTGCTGGCATCAATCCTTGTTAAATCATCTGACATGTAATTGGTTCAAGGCTCACTCCTATTAATTGTCCCTTTTGGCCTATGTAGCTCTGAATATACCTCCTAAGAGATTATAATGAAGGCTGAAGCACTTTAAATGAAGTTTCATGTTACACACAAGGACCACTATTCATGAAAAGTTTTTCAATTTGATTTTATTGTCTAGTAAATAAACCAAGTGGGTTTTTCTTTGAGGAAAAATCTGGGCCTTTATCGCACTTACAAATTGCAACATCTCTGCTTCTGTGGAGCTTGATAAGTCTGTTCAAGGCCAAGAAAATACCAAAGTCCATTTTCTTTTTCTCAAATTCAGACCTAGACCAAATTGTAAATGCTGAACTTAGAATCAATTTATCTGAAAAGGAATCTTAAAAACCACATCAACTATATTTCCATTTCTTTCTTCCAGTTGAACTTAGGCATTTTAAACAATGTAGTTGATTATCATCTCCACATGAATAGATGCAGTACCACTCTCCTCACTGCATTTTCTTTTCTACATTTCATAGTCTGTGACTATTTTTTAAATATTTCTGATATATATATTACTAAGGAGAAAGGGGGAATGAAAAGGAATACAAATAGTCTCATGGTTGCACATGTCCACACATTGTCCCTTACCTCTTCTTCATTTTTGTCTGTAAGTATTCCAGTAGACTGCAATTACAATGAACATTAGATATTCTGAACTCTCTATTAATCAAGAACATATTGGAAGTATTTTCAATTATAAAATCTAATACTGGATGACAAGAGCTAATGAAAAGAGATAGTTAAATCTCCTGTTACATTGATGGGGATTAAAAATATTCCCAATTTCAAGATTTATTATGAAAAAAAACTAATGCAAAAGGATACATAAAACTTTGAATATGAAACTAGGATGTTAGTTAGAACTCACCACTTATACAAGAACAAGTCCAATCTGATGTTAGTTTTCAATTCACAGAGTGCTTGAGTACTCCTTCTTTAATGAAGATCCAGCTTTAAAAACAAAAAAGGAATGTAAAAGTGATTTAAATATCTACTTAAGATTCTCAAAGCATTTCCAAAGAGAATTTTACTCATAATATACAACAATAATGCCTCTAAAAATCTTCAACCATTTTTCTCCCAGTGTCTTAAATTGAACAAATTCAGCTGCCCAATTTTCTCTCTTCCTTTTATATAATACCCCCCAAACACTTTTACAAAATATAACCGCCATGCTTTCTCTTTTTTGGCCTTCACTCAGATATTCTTTTCTCCCATAAACAGGATGCCATACACAATAGAGGAAGGGCTGGTGTAAGCTTAACCTTTAAATACTTTATAAGACAATGTCCATATTTCTTAACTAATCTACATGAAGAAGATATTCTACTGGCTGCTGAAACAAACTCTAATTCAACCTTACTATTTGGGTCCCTGCAATCTGGTAGAAATTCAAACCAAGTATTTCAGCTCACACTATTGGCAACAATTTTCTGAAGCTTGAATTTCAGGGTTTCAAAACAAGACTTCAGTGCCAGCTTATCCCATGGCAGGAAGAAAAGCAAATGAAACCACAGAGACGTGCCAGTTTTAATTTGATTTCCGGCTCAGCAACCCAACCCTGGTATGAAAATAAAACCCAAAACTCAAATCCCTCCTGTAATAACAACAAAAATGCCATCCCTGACCCCCAAAAAATAAGCATTCAAAGTTAATCCAAGTGCAACCAGTGAGTGTAATAAGCTTCTCAGAAGGAGGGCAGCAAATGGATATGCCGCCTTAGGGCTAGACAGAATGGCGGGGACACATAACCTCAATGGAAGAATGTATATATGGGTATAAGGAAGAACACAGGGACTTGAGTTTTGACTTGGACTGTAAGACTCTAATCCCGAAGACAGAATTTGTACTTAATTGAATCTAACAACTTTAGCAGGGCCTTTTGGGTAAAAATGCTTTCACTTCTACCCTGTGCTTCCGTAATTGATTTAACATGTCCTGGGATGGCGCTGAAAATTTTGAATCCTGAGCAGAGTCTGGTTAACCAAAACAGAAACAGCAATACAGCATGCAAAACAATACTGTCCAAAATCTGCAGAACATAGGAAAAATTGAGAAAACACAGTAAAGGGTTTATCCTGCCTTTGAGGCAGCATAAAAGTCATGTACTAATTTCCAAATGACAGGGTCTTTTAATTTATGTGCAAATAGTTTCTAAACAAAAATTCCAAGAACTAAGCTAACTTCCTATCACAGTGATTTCTTATGTGACGAGCTCTGGTAAATAAATTTGAATGACTTAATTAGTCATAAAGGTTGATGTGGTAAATATTCACTAGTCGTAGGACTCTACCCTGCTGAGAATGTCCTCATCTTCTTGGGACTTCAAATATGGTTTTCAGAATGTTCCTCACTTGATGCCTATTAACTGTTGTTCTTACTTATTTTTTTTACCCTCTAGAAAATGGCTGTAAGATCACCTCCATAGTCAAAGTCTTCATTTGAAGAGCATAGGTAAGTGACATAGGGTTGGGGAAATGACTTTAAAAATCATTTTAAAAATATACAATAAACCCATGGGGATAACACAAATAACTGAAATTTCCCAGGGATTTAACCTGTCACTATTATTATGTGCTCATAAAAAAATGGAGCAACAAAACTTTTTGAACATTTGACATAAGGAAGTAAATTGAAACTTTTAGGAAACTAGAATTGGTGCAAAAGAATGTATGTTAACTGAGGGAGGGGAGGAAGATGGCACTCTAGAAGCAACTCACCACTGCAGCTCTCAGTCAAGACGCAGAGGGTAAGCAAACACCGCATTTTCAGAAGGATCTTTATAGCCCACAGAGCGGGGAAAAGCCCAGGTTTAAGAGGCATGCAGGATTCAAGCACAGCACTCTCCGCTGGTGCGGCCAGGCATCCAGCGCCACTGCAGCGGCACAGCGCATGAAACACACGGGTCTGGGTGCCCTATTAAACCGGCAATTTGAGACTTGGGAGGGCAGGTTGCTATGTTCATCTGATTGAATGGGTTTTGAATGGTGAACTAGACCAAGAGATTTCTGGGACGTGAATTGTGAACCAGTGCAGTGGGTGGCTACATGGGAAATCACACAGATCCCGGGGCCCTTTCAGCCAGCGGCTGAGTCACCTAGGAGAGAGTCAACCCTACAACTTAAAAAAAAAAAAAGTAAAAAGGCTCGAAGGCAGGGAGCCAAGTGATCAGGCTCGACGGGTCCCACCCCCACAGGGACAAGCAATAAGGCGATTCAGAGTGCCAGGGGTTGAGAGTTCCACTGCGGGAAGAGCTGAACACATGACTGTGCAGCTCTTTGGGGGAGGGGCGTCCGCCATTGCCGAGAGCTTCGGCCCCTACTGAGGTACCCACCCATTGCTGACGCAGTCAGCTGTTGCCAAGGCAACGCGCAATAACAGAGACTCCACCAACAGGGCAGAGCCCACATCAGCAGGGCGGAGCCTACATCAGCAGGGTGGAGCCCAAAACAGCAGGACGGAGCCCACAGCAAAAGAGCAGACCTCACGCCAGCAGGGTGGAGCCTCGGCAGCCAAATAGTGACTAGACTGCCTCCTAGCTGGGCAGGACACTGCAATGGATACTCACAAATAAAGCCCTAACTCCCCAAGACAGAGCATCTGAGGAAAAAAACCGATTTCATGAGTTCTGCCACAACAGACTTAAACATACTTGCCTAGCAACACTGAATGAACAATGCAGCTCACAGAACAGCACTTGAGCTCCTATAAAGTACAGATCACCTCCTAAAGCAGCTCCCTGACCCCCGTATACCCAAAGAATCACCTCAAAAAGGACTGATTAGACTGAAATTTGGCAGGCATCATTCTGGAACAAAGATAGAAGAAGAAACTGGTAGCATCCCTCACTGTTCCGCAGCTGCTACAGGTGTACCCCAGGCAAGCAGGGCACAAAGTGCACCTCAGCAGTCTTACAGCAGAGGGGCTAGACAGTTAGAAGGAATATTAAGAAACAGAAATACTTCATCATCAACAATCTGGGCCTCTACTCAGAGACCCAATCGAAAAATCAGCAACTACTCAGACGACAGGTGGATAAATCCACAAAGATGGGAAGAAACCAG
>JAPYYA010004168.1:0-12078 GCA_028533165.1 Leontopithecus rosalia | reverse complement strand
GCATGGCATGGGGAGAAATGCCAAATATGGGTGAGGGGGCAGAAGGCAGCAAAACACACTGCCACGTGTGTACCTATGCAACTATCTTGCATGTTCTGCACATGTACCCCAAAACCTAAAATGCTATAAAAATTAAAAAAAAAAATAAATAAATAAAAAATAAAAATAAATAGCTGGTCTCCTTCTTCTCCCTTGTCTACCTATCATTCTCTGCTTTTATTATTACATGATATCTTCTCTTTAGGAGATTCTATCTCTTGGGAATAAGACCTAATAGAGATTTGTAAAATCCAGTAAATGGACACCAGGAAAGAAGCAACTTGTATCCAAAGGGACTTGTGGGAGTTAAGAGAAAGTTCATTTATCCATCGATCCATCCATCCATCCATCCATCTATCTACCCACCCATCCATTGACAAAAAGATTATCTCCTTGTCCAAACTCTACTCAGGTTCTCTAGAACTCTATTCTCAACTACGTCAAATTTTGAGCTCCTGTGTTCATCTCTGCATTTTCCAATTTTAGCAAGATTCTGCTAAGTCATTTTTAGCAGAACTGCCTACTCTTGATATATGATTAGCCTCAATATCTAACTGGATTTTCATCCTCCACCATCCCCCAGGTGATGTCTGATATCCTGGCCTGCCCTCAGCAAGAATCCTGTTAAGTCAGTTTAGCCAGAATTCTTCCTTACCCCAATGTTTCATCTTTGTAGATTTCCATCCACTGACCTCTCTGCTTCTTAGCTATAAATTCCCAATTTTCCTTGTTGTATTTGGAGTTAAACCCAATTTCTTTGCCCTTCTGCAAGACCCCCTTTATAGAAGCTCTCCTGTATACTTACCATTATAGTCCCACTTGATTAAAGTTCACTTTATTGTTCTTAACAAGTGTCAGAATGAATAAATTTTTTCTTGAACACCAGCCATCCATCCAGCTAACAAACACTGACTGAGAGCCAGCTAAGTGTCAGACACTGCTCTTGCTACTGGATATATAATCATAAACAAAACAGCAAAGGTCCTGCCCTATCAGAATTTATATTTTAGTTGGGGGGATACAAAGCTCATTTCATGACTTAAGGGAAGGACAGACGTTCTCTGTGCAGGTAAAAGAATCAGGATTCTCTTAATAGAGAGAAGAGAATACATAGAAGCATAGAGGCGAGAAATAGCAAGAATATAACTAAACTGCCAAAAAATTGAGTATAGTTGGCTCATGTGATGTGCAGTAGGAAGGCAAGGATGAGGGAGGTGAGGCAGAGCCAGTCATGCCTGCAGCTGGGAGTTTGGGTATTATCCCTTGGTGATGGGAAGGTCTAATTCATGCAATATCTTTGACTTCACTCTTCCTGCCCCTGTGCCCTCTCTTTCTTCTATTTCAGTCAGATGTGTACTTGTCATCTCCACCAAATGGGTCAGCTGTGATGACAGCATTAGTTTATTTGAACGAACATATGTCTACATCATTTGGAGAAAAGGTACCAGACCCACTGTGTACACTCAAATAATGTGATTAGGGCTAGGTTGAAAGCAGAAAACCTCAGCCCCTCCTAATCAGTCCTGCCTGCTTCAGCCTACTCCACTTCTCAGCTTATCTCTTACCAAGTTTTTACTTCCTTATTTCCCTATTCCTCAACACCTTTTGCCCACCACACGCACACTTTGCCCATCTTGCAGAGTTATAACTCTCCTGTTCTTGTTATTTGTTGTGCCAAATTACAATATTCACTAGATTACTGTGATGAAGAAGGGATGCATTTTTAGAATCTCTCTCCCTTTATGTGGGGGAAGTTACTGTAACATAAAACATGATCCGATTCTAATCTCCTCACATCATAGATTCCTGGAATTCCAAAGGCAAGATTTGGACATGAATTGAAAGCCTGTCCTGTCCAAAAACTTCATTTTAGAATAATCTTGGTCTCAGAGAAAGTTGTCTAAAGTTAACGAGATCTGGAGTTGGAAGCAACAGAGGCACATCCTAGTTCCCTTACTCAAGGGTGCGTGTGTGTGTGTGTGTGTCTGTGTGTGTCTGTGTGTGTGTCTGTGTGTAAATGTGTGGGTGGAAGAGGCAAGGTGTGGTGACAGGTCCTTGCCTAGACAGGAAAGTGAAGAAGATAAGGCTACAATCCCAGCAGCCATATACCCGGACTTTGTGGCTACTGGAACACTCCTCAGGTCCTGCAGGAGTTGAGACAGCACAGGATCCAGGCCATCTGGCCACAGCCCCAGCAGCAGGGATCTCTTCCTCTCCACTTGAGGGTTAAGCTTTGCCATGTTCTTGTTCCTTTCAGTCTCAGCTTTTACTGCTCCTCCTACTTCTGCAGATGCAGAAGGTCAGTAACTTGAAAGAAACCAACTCATGAGTGTTTATAGCTTCTGCTGACTCTCAGTCTCTCCTGATTAAGGTTCCTGCCTTCCAGTTATTTCTGTGGTTCCTTCAGCTTGTGCCCATTGCTAGCTCTCTTTCCTTCTTTCTATCCTTCACACCCTTGAAGAGGGAGGGACTAGTTGGTTCATTTAGTTTCATAGTTATTTCTTATGGACAAAATTCTTGTGCTAGACCGTCATGAATGCTGCCACCTGGTCTGGGGATCTGTTATCCTTGGGCCCATCTCCCATGACTAGGGTGGCCACAGTCAGCCTTCATTGGAAGGGTCGATGGAGACGGCAAGCCCTAACATGTGTCAAACCTTCTCTCCAAGCAGCTGTGTTAGTGACTATTAGTGACGAAGGTGGAGCCTAAATTCAGGCATCCATATGCCTTGTTCAGTGTTCTTCTCGTTGAGGCCTGGCCCACCTGCTCCCTAGTTCTGCATATCTCTTCTTCACCAGTGTCCTGTCTCTTAGCTCCTCATTTCCGTGCAGCATCCTGTTGCTTCCCCTCTACTGCAGAGCAAGGCCCCGTCTCCCAAACCTTGGTATTATTGAATATGACCTACTTAATTAATTATAACTGCGAATGGCTTACTCTATTTCCTTGGGTATCTACATTTTTAATTATACCTTAAGCTGAACAAATTATCCTCTAATGTGATATTTCAGACTGTGCTAGAAGGAAAGAAAGATTTGAGAGGGAGCACATTTCCCCCGGCTACTCCAACTATCATATAAACAAACATTTGTTCTCTGTGTCAATCAATGCAGTTCTGAACTTTTATTAAATATGTCACTACCACCTCTATTTCTTGATGATGATTGAGAAATTAATGAGTTTTGTTGTGAATCACACAGAATAGGGATGTTGAGACTGGCACAAATAATCACATTTTATGCTCTAAAAGAGGCTCAGAAGATAAAAAATAAAGGACAGGAAAGTCTTTGTATAAGGGGAAAATGTTTCTAATTTAAGGATTCTCAAACTTTCCATCACCCACTGCACTACCCTGTAAAGCAGAGCTAAGTTGTCATTCACATATCCGGAATTAGTTCTATATTCTCAGGGAGTCATTCTTTAATCAGTAAGTATTATCCTAGTGTCTACTATAGACTGGGTGATATTCAAGAAATGTCAATTAGTATCTTATACTGAGTAAGGAGCAGCCATGAAGATATCCATTGCAAATATTTTGATTTTTACATTCATTTTGCCTTTGTGTTAAATGAAATATAGACTATCTTTATGTATGTATGTGGGTATATGTTTATTAATAGTCTATCTTCAAGTTATATTAGCAAGATTTTTATATAACTAAACATGTAAAAAGATGTCATTTTCAAAAGATAGTATTCTAATAACTATATAATATTCAATCAATTCAATAAACATAACATTCCCCCCCATTAATATGAGGGTTTTTTTTTTTTTAAATTTTTATTGCATTTTAGGATTTGGGGTACATGTGCAGAACATGCAAGATAGTTGCATAGGTACACACGTGGCAGTGTGTTTTGCTGCCTTCTGCCCCCTCACCCATATTTGGCATTTCTCCCCATGCCATCCCTCCCCTGCTCCCCCGAGGGTTGTTTTAATAGTTTCACTATTGCAATGATGCTACAATTATCCTTATACATAAATTATTATTTACATTGGTTATTATTCATTAGAATAGATTCCCAGATCTGGAAGTACTGGGCCAAAAAGCATTAAGGTTTTTAAAGTAAGAAAGTTATCTTTGATGTTAGTTTTAAAGATGCTGCAATGGTAGACACAGAAGCAATGCCAGGACCCTCTTTCCAAGTATGGAGAAAAATGCGTTAGTAGCATTGAGTTTTCTCCATCATGGGAAAACTTTTCTCCATCATGGGAAAACTTTTCCTGCTTTTAAGAAGTGACTTCCAGCTCACGTCTGAAATCCTGTAATCCTGTAATCTCAGCACTTTGGGAGGCTGAGGAGGGTGGATCACTTGCGGTCAGGAGTTCAAGATCAGCCTGGGCAACATGGTGAAACACCATCTCTACTAAAAATACAAAACTTAGTGGGGCCTAGTGGCACATGCCTGTAATCCCAGCTACTTGGGAGGCCGAGACACGAGAATGGCTTGAACCAGGAGGTGGAGGTTGCAGTGAGCTGAGATCATGCCATTGCACTCCAGCCTAGGCAAAAGAGTGAGACTCCATCTCAAAAAAAAAAAGCAACTTCCATTTTAGCCTCCACTTTTTGTTCAAGAAACATGTAACTGGAGTTCGGAGTCCTTTAATATCATTAACCACCCTTCACTGGCACTTTAAAAGTATTCTCCTGTCAGTGGCCTCTGTCTACTCTTAGAATAAAATCCCCAGGCCTTTCATGACTTGAAACATCCATATAATGCGGCCCTGCCAGCCTTTCCAGCCATGTTGTGACATTCTCCCTTTCCTTACTCTGCAACCACACCCTCCTTCTTCAGATCCCCTATTGTGCCAACCTCTCTCAAAGGCCTTAGACTAGTCATTTCTCTCTGTCTGGAATATTTTCCCCTCATGCTCTTTATGTGGTCTAGCTCTTTCTTTTCCTACAGAACTCAGGTATTTTTTTTCTTTTCTTTTTATTAAAATTTCAATCTCTTTTTCAGAACAGGCTGTGTTTGGTTACATAAATAAATTCTTTAGGGGTGATTTCAGTGCACCCATCACATGAGCAGTGTACACTGTATCCAAGGTGTAGTCTTTTAACCCTCACCCCCCCTCACCCTTTCCCTCAAGTCCATTGTATCATTTTTACGCCTTGGGTTCCTCATAGCTTAGCTCCCACTTACAAGTGAGAACATACAATGTTTAGTTTTCCATTTCTGAGTTACTTCACTTAGAATAATGGTCTCCAATTATATCGATTGCTGCAAATGCCATTATTTTGTTCATTTTTATGGTTGAGTAGTGTTCTATGATACATGCATATACCACAATTTCTTTACCCACTTGATTGATGGGCATGTGAGCTGGTTCCATATTTTTGCAATTGCAAATTGGGCTGCTATAAACACATGCCTGTGCAAGTATGCTTTCCATACAGTGACTTCTTTTCCTCTGGGTAGGTACCCAGGAGTAGGATTGATGTATCAAACAGAAGTTCTACTTTTAGATCTTTAAGGAATCTCCACAGTGCTTTCCATAGTGGTTGTACTAGTTTACATTCCCACCAGCAGTTATAAAATTGTTCCCTTTTCTAACATGACACACCTGTAGTGGGGTGGGGGGCTAGGGGAGGGATAGCATTAGGAGACATACCTAATGTAGATGACTAGTTGATGGATGCAGCAAACTACCGTGGCACATGTATAGCTGCGTAACAAACCTGCACGTTCTGCACGCGTATCCCAGAACTTAAAGTGTAATTTAAAAACATAAAAAACATAAAAAAAAAAAAAGAAAAAGTGTTCCCTTTTCACCATATCCATGCCAACATGTACTATTATTTGATTTTTGGATTCTGGTCATCCTTATAGGAGTAAGGTTTGCATTTCCCTGGTCATTAGTGATGTTGAGCATTTTTCATATGTTTGCTGGCCATCTGTATATGTTTTTTTTTTTTTTTCAAATTGGCTATTCATGTTCTTAGCCCAGTTTTTGATGGGATCGGTTAGGTTTTATCTTGCGATTTGTTTGAGTTCCTTGTAGATTCTGGATATAAGTCCTTTGTCAGATGTATGGAATGTGAAGACTTTCTCCCAGAGTAAACAGCTGTTTACTCTGCTGATTGCTTCTTTTGTTGTGCAGAAGCTTTTTAGTTTGATTAAGGTCCATCTCTTTATCTTTGTTTTTGTTGCATTTCCTTTGGGTTCTAGGTCATGAAGTCTTTGCCTAAGCCAACGTCTAGAAAGGTTTTCCCGATGTTATCTTCTAGAATTTTTAGGGTTTCAGGTCTTAGATTTAAGTCTTTGATTCATCTTGAACTGATTTATGTATAAAGTGAAGGATGAGAATCCAGTTTCATTCTTCTACATGTGGCTTGCCAATTATCCCAGCACCATAAACTCTGAAATCCCTGGAGACCAACACAGTGACAAGCATGTTGTAGTAGGCACTTCATAACTATTTGTCATTACATTTCTAGTCAGTTTTACCAGTTGTGCCACTGGGACAAAATACCCTATGAGATATTCAATCTAAAGCCAAATTTTGAAGGGAGAAACTTGGCCTTCAGGCACAAGGCTGAAGTTCATTGCATTACCTGGTGTGGTAACTAAACAATGTCCCCCAAAAGACATCCATGTCCTAATTCCCAGAACGTGTGAATATCTCAGAATGAAAAACTGACGTTTGCTTGGCCAAACAGCCAGTCAACAACCTACCCGAGGTTGGGGTAGTTGTGATCTAGGTGTAAAGTCCAGAACTCCAATACTTGAATGCCTGGCTCAGAAGTCTCAACTGCAGAAGGCACAGGATCCACCAAAACCCAAATAAAACCAGTACAAGAACCTTTGTGATTATATTTATAGCCCACTGGATAACCCAGGATTGTCTCTCCATCTTAAGGCTCTTTACTCAGTTATACTTGCAAAGTCTCCTTGATCATATAAAATCTGATGCTCAACTCAAATCTGGGTATAAATCTGAAATGGACCTCAACATGTGCTCTCTGTTCATGAGTTGGTTGTTAGGGTGTGGCCTAGAGTAATTGAAACAATACAGATGATGGCATCAGCCTTTAGTTTGAATCTGATTAGGCATTTACTAACTAGCTGGGTAGCCTTGGACAAGTCATCTAACCTAGCTGAGATGTAGTTTTCTTACCTGCAAAATGTCAGTAATATCTACCATGCAAGATAGTTGCAGAGGCTCAGCAAGTCTGGATTGAAACACGGTTGTGCTAGTGGGACCCACCTGACACTTTAAACCCAGTTCTCAGGCAGGCTCTCAGTGCTAAGGTAGAGTTCTTGACATAGGCAGGGCACAGACAGGCTGGGGTGAGGTAGAATAATTCATGCTTGAGATAATCCACAAAGCCAATGAATGACAGGAAGGGTTAATTAGGGGTAGGAAAATCCCATCTGGATTTAAAAAATGAATCGTGAGAAACATTTGTCCTGATTGTGAAGACTTTGTTTGCGAAGGCTTCTTGGTGATGAAATCTAAGGCAAAGTGAAAATTGTGCAGCCAGCCCAAAACAAAGAAATCGCTTCTAAGTCTGCTAAGAAGCTTGGGGGAAAAGGTCTTGTAAGTACAGGGCTTAACTTCTTAGGGGGGAAGACAGCAAGTGATAAGATAAACACATAAAGACAAAATGTAATGCCAGATAAGGAAAAATGCTGATAAAGGCAAAATAGGAAAGTGGATGGAGAATGACAGGGATTGCTGTTTTAGAAGGGGGACCAGGGACAGCTTCTCTGAAGTGATGGCTGTGAGCAGAGGATACAGTGAAGGAGTGAGAAAAGAGATTGGTAGGCAGAGAGAACAGCAAGCGCAAAACTCTCAAGGCAGGGATTGCTTGGCAAGTTTGGGAAACAGCATGGAAATCAGTGTGGCTGAAGCAGAGTGAGCATGGAAGGGAGTGATACATGAAGTTGGAGGGGATTCCAGAGGTTGCACCATAGAGGGGCTTGGAGGACTTCATGTCAATGTTTGGCTGCTTCTTTGATGGAGGAGACAGATGCCCTTCTCAGTCTTCACAGGAGAGCCATGCTGCATTTAGCAATAGCTTGCTCATGTGTTACCTCTGCTGAGAAGCCCTCTGGTATCCCCTAAAGCCATTACTGATAGGCCTCCTGCATTCTTCCCTGGCTTTGGGAGTATGTGATGAAACACCAAGTGTTTTTCTTACACACCCAATATAGAATATTTCACCTCTCGCTGGTCACCAAAATGTGTGTGGGGATCTTTTTCTCACACACCAAAAGGAAATTTCCAGTGGACACTGTTAAAGTAAACCAAATATGAACTGAGAAGGACTTCGGACTTCTATATTTGAGTACTGGTGGATGAATTGTAACCTAGCTTAATAAGCAGACAAGGTTGAAAACCTAACTTAGGAGTATGTGCCTGTAACAACAGCTGAGTCTTGGCCAATCCCAGAGGCCATATTTCAACCACTCATAGACTGCTAAGCATTCAAACTGTGTTCAATTAAGGCAAACACCAACCTGTAACCAATCCAGCTGTTTCCGTATCACACTTACGATTTCTGTATGTCACATCCCTTTTTTGTCTGTAAATTTGTTCTGACCACGAGGCATCCTTGGAGTCTCTCTGAATCTGCTGTGATGCTGAGGGCTGCCCCATTCACAAATCGTTCATTGCTCAATATAATTTGGCTGAAGTTTTTCTTTTAACAACACCAACTGGGTGTCCTATAATTTAATTCAATGACACTGTGTACCTGGAATTAGAATCAGATTCCACAGATTAAGAGTGTAGTCCCACAAACTGCCCTCCAACTTCAGACACCCATCACAGGTAGTAGGTCACATATACTTCTGACAAACCAGTTGTACATCAGAGTTCCTCCTCCTTGAGTTTGATTAATTTGCTGGAGAGGCTTAGAGAACTCAGGGAAATACTTACATCTACCCATTTATTATAAAGGATATTATAAAAGATACAAATGAAGAGCCAGATGGAAGAGATCCATAGGGCAAGGCATGTGGGAAGGGACATAGAGCTCCCAGGCCCTTTCTGGGCAGAAGCCTCTACCTATTCAGCCACCTAGAAGTGCTCCAAACCATAGTCCTTTTGGATTTTTATGGAAGGTTCATTACCTAGGTATATATATATAGTAGAATGACTAAATCCAGTTAATTAACATGCATGACCTCACATAGTTGTCATTTTTGTGAAGAGAATATATTCACACGGCATTTTTCAGGAGTTCTACATATTAGTAACTGTAGTCACTGTGTTGTACAATTACTCTCTTGAACTTATTCCTCCTATCTATATAAAATTTTATATTATTTACTAACATTCTCCAACCCATCCTCCCCCACTACCCAGGGTCCTGGTAACTTCTGTATCTTTCCAATTCTGTGAGATGAACTTTTTTAGATTCCACAGATGGGTGAGTTCATGCAGTATTGGTCTTTCTGGGCCTGATTTATTTACCATAATGTCCTCCAAGTTCATTTATGTTGTTGCAAATGATAATATTTTCTTTTTTATCACTGAATAGCTCTTCATTATGTATATTTACCACATTTTTTAAATCCATTCATCCACTGATGGACACTTAGGTTGCTTCCATATCTTGGCTGTTGTAAATAATGCTGCAATGAACACAGAAGGGCAGACATCTCTTCAATGTACTGATTTCATTTCCTTTGGATATATATCCAGTAGGGGGATTGCTGGGTCATATAGTCATTCTAGTTTTAGTTTTTAATGGAACCTCCGTGTTGTTTTCCATAATGGCTGTGCTAATTTATATTCCCATCCACGGTGTGCAAGGGTTTCCTTTAACCACACCCTGGCCAACACTTGTAATATTTTGTCTTTTTGATGATAGCCCTTCTAACAGGTGTAAATTGATGTCTCACTGCAGTTTTATTTGCATTTTTCTGATGATATGTGATATTGAGTATTCTTTTCATATACCTATTGGTCATTTGTATGTCTTCTTTTAAGAAATGTCTGTTCACTCAAGCCTGTAATCCCAGCACTTTGGGAGGCCGAGGCGGGTGGATCACGAGGTCAACAGATCGAGACCATCCTGGTCAACATGGTGAAACCCCGTCTCTACTAAAAATACAAAAAATTAGCTGGGCACGGTGGCGCGTGCCTGTAATCCCAGCTACTCCGGAGGCTGAGTCAGGAGAATTTGCCTGAACCCAGGAGGCGGAGGTTGCGGTGAGCCGAGATAGCGCCATTGCACTCCAGCCTGGGTAACAAGAGCGAAACTCAGTCTCAAAAAAAAAAAAAAAGAAATGTTTGTTCAAACCTTTTGATCATTTTTAAATTGGGTTGTTTGTTTTTTTGCTATTGAGTTGTTTGAGTTCCTTAGATATTTTGGATGTAAACCTTTATCAGATGCAAAATTAGCAAGTATTTTCCCCTCTTCTGTAAGTTGTTTCTTTACTCTGTTGATTGTCCCCTTGGCTGTGCAGAAGCTTTTTAGCTTGATATCCCATTTGTCTATTTTTGCTTTTGTTACCTTTACTTTTGGGGTCACATTCAAAAAGCCATCACTCAGTCTAACGTCATGAAAGGTTCCCCTATGTTTTCTTCCAATAGTAACATAAAATCAGGTCTTACATTTAAGTCTTTCATCCATTTTGAGTCAATTTTTGTATATAATATAAGATAATAATCTAATTTTATTCTTCTCCATAAGGATATTCACTTTTCCCAATGCCATTTATTGAAAAGAGTGTTCTTTCCCCTTGCGTGTTCTTGGTGCCTTTGTCAAAAATCAGTTGCCTATAAATACATGGATTTATTTCTGGGCTCTCTATCCTGTTTCATTGGTCTATATGTCTGTTTTTATGCCAAATACCATGTTTTTTTTCATTACTATCTCTTTGTAGTGTAATTTTGAATTCAGGCAGTGTGATGCCTGCAGCTTAGTTCTTTTTGTTCAAGATTGCTTTGGCTATTTTGGATCTTTTGTGGTTTTGTATGAATTTTAGGACTATTTTTTGCTCTTTTAGTGAAGAATGTCCTTGGTATTTTGAGAGGAATTGCATTGAATTTGTAGAATGCTTTGGGTAGTACAGACATTTTAACAATATTAATTCTTTCAATCCATAGAATATATTTTGATTTATTTATGTATTTTTCAATTTCTTTTATCAAGGTTTTATAGCTTTCAGGGTAGAGATCTTCAACCTGTTTTTTTCAACTATTCAAAACGTTTTTGTAGCTATCATAAATGGAATTGTTTTCTTTTTTTTCAGGTAGTTTGCTGTTACTATGTACAAATGCTGTAGTTGACTTCATGTATTTATTTATTTTATTTTTTTACTTTTTTATTGCATTTTAGGTTTCAGGGTACATGTGAAGAACATGCAAGATAGTTGCATAGGTACACATGTGGCAGTTTGATTTGCTGCCTTCCTCCCCTTCACCTATATCTGGCATTTCTCCCCAGGCTATCTCTCCCCAACTCTCCAGCCCCTGCTGTCCATCCCCTATTCCCCCCAACAGACCCCAGTGTGTAGTGCTCCCCTCCCTGTGTCCATGTGTTCTCATTGTTCAACACCCGCCTATGAGTGAGAACATGCAGTATTTCATTTTCTGT
This sequence comes from Leontopithecus rosalia, assembly GCA_028533165.1. NCBI lineage: Eukaryota > Metazoa > Chordata > Mammalia > Primates > Cebidae > Leontopithecus > Leontopithecus rosalia. The sequence continues at coordinate 488 of JAPYYA010004168.1, read as the reverse complement.
TCTTGTGTCAGTTTGCTGAGAATGATGTTCTCCAGGTTCATCCATCCCTTCAAAGGATACGAACTCATCGTTTTTGATGGCTGCATAATATTCCATGCTGTATATGTGCCACATTTTCCCTGTCCAGTCGATCATCTATGGGCATTTGGGTTGGTTCCAGGTCTTTGCTATTGTAAACAGTGCTGCAATGAACATTCGTGTGCATGTGTCCTTATAGTAGAACGATTTATAATCCTTTGGATATATACCCAGTAATGGGATTGTTCGGTCAAATGGAATTTCTATTTCTAGGCCCTTGAGGAATTGCCACACTGTCTTCCACAATGGTTGAACTAATTTACACTCCCACCAGCAGTGTAAAAATGTTCCTACTTCTCCACATCCCCTCCAGCATCTGTTGTCTCCAGATTTTTAAATCACTGCCACTCACTGGCGTGAGATGGTGTCTCAATGTAGTTTTGATTTGCATTTCTCTAATGACCAGTGAT
>JAPYYA010004167.1:0-12078 GCA_028533165.1 Leontopithecus rosalia | reverse complement strand
GTCCCTACAAAGGATACAAACTCATCGTTTTTGATTGCTGCATAATATTCCATGGTGTATATGTGCCACATTTTCCCAGTCCAGTCTATCATCGATGGGCATTTGGGTTGGTTCCAGGTCTTTGCTATTGTAAACAGTGCTGCAATGAACATTCGTGTGCATGTGTCCTTATAGTAGAATGATTTATAGTCCTTTGGATTTTTTTAGATTTCACATACAAGTGAGGTCATTAATAATTTGTCTTTCTGCATCTGTTTTAATTCAATTAACATGTTTTCAGACTCATCCTTGTCATAAATGGTAGGATTATTTTATTTTTGTATCTGAATAATATCACATTGTACAATACACACACAAACCCAGTGGACATTTTCTTTGTTTCCATATCTTAGCAATTGTGAATAATGTTGTAATGAACATGACAAGGCAGATATCTTTCTGACATACTAGTTTTACTTTCTTTATATATATGTACATCCTGTAGTGGTATTACTGAATTATAGTTCTCTTTTTAATTATTTTGAGGAACCACCAACTATTTTTCATAGTAGCTGTACAATTTACATTTTCACCCATAGTGTGTAAGTGTGTTCCTTCCCTCATACCCATTCTGGTGCTGGGTTACGCCTAGAGGTTGGGTCTGAAAGGCCCAGACGTGCTGGGGTCTCTCTGGGTTCTGAAATCACTGGGGATGGTCTGGTAGTGGAGTGGACCTAAAACCCTGGGCATATCTAGAACCAGAGTCTGTGGAATTTACTCTGGAGCTGGGACGAACCTGGTGGTGGGGTGAACCTGAATCTTGGATCTGCAGGAACTGGTGTAGAGTCTAAAGCTAAGGGAACTGTTCTGGTGATAGGGATTTCTTAAAGCCTGTGTTCATGGGTGCTGGCTTGATGCTAGGGCTGATCTTGAGTCTGGAACCTCTGGGACCCAACTGGTAGTGGGACAAGCCTGCATCCTATGAATGAAGCCTAATTTATCATGGTTAAATAACTCTGTGATCTGTTGTTGAATTCAGTTTGCTGGTATTTTCTTGGAGATTTTTGCATCTGTGGTAATCAGGAATATTGGCCTACAGTTTTCTTTTCTAATTGTTTCTTTTCCAGGTTTTGTTATCAGATGTCTATCTCTCTAGCAATATTAGGAGAATGTTCTTGAATTATTCCCACAAATATGTTTTCCAGGTTTTTGCTTTTCCTCCTTCTCTGTCTAGAATGCCAGTAATTCATAGATTTGTTTTATTTACGCAATCCCATAATTTTTGAATCATTTATTTATTTTTATTGTACTTTAGGTTCTGTAAATTACTTCAGCCATTGTGGAAGACAGTGTGGCAATTCCTCAAGGATCTAGAATTTATATTTTTAAAATGATTTCTTAAATTTTTGTCTGACTTGTTTAGTTCAAAAAACTGGTCTTCATTCTCTAAAAGTCTTTATTTTTCTTGGTTTGGTCTATAGATAAACATTTCCATTGTATTTTGAAGTTATCTATGTGAGTTTTTCAATTCCAGAAGCTCTGATTGATTTCTTTTTTACATATTTATCTTTTCCTTCACTTCTGGGATTGATTTAGAAATTTTTTGGTGTTGATTTTCAACCTTGCTTTTGGTCTTATTGAGCTTCCTTGCAAGACATGCTTTGACTTTTTAAACTATTTCTGAGTTTCCATTTTGGTTGGGGACCATTTCTGGAGAGCTAATGTGATCTTAACATGATGTCAAAACATTTAGATTTTTCATGTTGCCATAATTTTTGTGCTGTTTAATTCTCATCTGGAGACTTTGGCGCTTCTTGTTTTTGGAATTGTTTTTGTGCAAGAAGGATATTTTCTTTTGCATTCCTTCCCTATGATATTATTTTTCCCCTTTCCTTTCTCTCCATTCCCTACCCCAACATCTGTGGGAGTGTTTGTGATTGCTGAGAATGCTGGGCAGGGCCTTTGGGATTTGCTTCTATAGCCCTATGTACTTTTTTTCTTAACAGGTTTTATATTGGGCTATGTAGTTCAATCTACAAGCTAGTAAATGGTAATTAGAGGTAAGGTCCTGCTGTGGCCAACATGGCTGAATATATAATTGATTCTTGTTTACTGGCAGCAACTCTTTGTTGCTTCAGTCAGTGGGCTGATTTGTGGAATGCACAGTGGTCTGAGCTCCCTGCTCTGTGCTCAAGGTGGGCAGGGGACATGAAGTGCTGGTCCAGACTGGGCAGGTTCATCTACCAGTCCCCTGGTGGCAGGCAGGCAGAGGCACCATCACTGAGAGGGAATTTAGCATGTGGCCACTAAGCACCTAGAGGCAGGCCTAGGCATGGAACTGGGAAATATACTTAGTCCCATGTTCTCTGCACAGGCATGGTGGGTGGCCAGAACTCCTAATCCAGGAGAGCAGGTGCTCCAGATTCCTGGAGATCTGCCTGGGCATGAAGAGGAGAGGGCCCTCCTGCATGAAGATCTATGTCCAGAAAGGTGAGGCAACTCAGGTTGCTGCTTTAGGCAAGCAGGTGCTCTGAATGCCTAGAGATCTGCCAGGGTGTGTTCCAGAGAGGGCTCCCTATACCAGAGACTCTGCTCAGGAAATGTAGAATGGCCCAGGCTACTGATGCAGGTGAGCTAGTGCTTCCAATCCCTGGAGATCTGCTGGAGCTTGGAGAAGAGAGACTCCCTGTGCAGCACAATCTATGTCCAGGAAGGGTGGAGCAGCTCAGGTTGCTGAAACAGATGAGTGGATATTCAGAATGCCTGATAATATGTCTGGGCATGAAGCAGAGAGGGTCTTCCTGCAGCAATATCTCCACAGGAGGGGTAGGGTGGTTCTCGCTGATGGAACTGGCAAGCAGTTTCTCTAATGTCTGGAGATCTGCCTGGATGTGGAGTGGAGACGGCACCTCTGCCCTCAGATCTCTGCAAAAGAAGTGTGGGGCAGCTCAGGCTGCTGATGCAGGCCAGCTCAAGCTCTGAATGTCTGGAGTTCTGCCTTGGTGTGGAGCAAAGAGGGCTTTGCTGCACACAATATATATCCAGATTGGATGGGGAAGCTCAGGTTTCTGAACTGTAAGAGTGGGTACTCCAAATGACAGGAGATCTGCCTAGGTGTGAAGCAGCGAGGACTTTCCCATTTCAGTATCTCTGCACAGAATGGGTGGGGCAGCTCAGTCTGTTTATCCAGGCGAAAAGAGCTCTGAATACCTGTAGTTCTGCCTGGGCATGGAGCAGAGAGATCCCTGTTGTACCACACTCTATGCCAAGGAAGGATGGGATAGCTTATGCTGCTGAACCAGGTGAATGGGTGCTCTGAATGCTTAGAGATCTGCCTGGGAATGGAGCAGAAAGGACCGTTTTGCACCACATTCTCAGGGGAGCAGGCTGGGGTACCCAGCAATAGCACATGCAGATCAGTTTCAGGTCATTAAGCTTGTCCTGGATGCAAGACTCACCACCTTGGAGAAGCTGTAGCTGTAGCAGCTCTCCTCCTGCCTCAGGCTTGTGACAGGGAAGAGCACAATTATAGCACCTAATGCTAAGACACTTTCTACAGTTCTGGCTGTGGAGGCTCCTACCATGCTCCAGAGCCAACACTCCAATTTCTGGCCTGAAACTAAAATGCCTGCATGGCCACACTGCTGGGTCACCTAACAATGGCTGACTTTGTATGTGTGCAGATTAAAACAGTGTTCTGTTCTCAGTTCTGGGCCTGGAGAATGTTTGCAGCTTTTCCTGGTGTCTTTCCCTCATAGCATCTCCAAGCCTCTCTCGAAGTTAACTCCAGGGCCTGGGAAAAACAAAGTACTCTTCTTTAGTCTGGGTTGCTTGGATCTCCATTGGAAAAGTGAGTCACAAGTGAGGTCCTCTGCCCTTCTCATGTACTAAGCCTTCACTCACTTTTATCAGCTAGGTGCTATCATGGGGACTGTTTGCCAGCATTCTCCTGTGGATCTGGGGGTGTCCGTCATGATACTAATAAATTCCCATTTTCCTTCTTAATTAAAGCTCACAGAGTTAATCTTTATATACTGTGTTTTTACATCCAAGTAGTGGAAGCATGCTAAAATCCTTTAATCTACCACCTTGGAAAAAGTATCACAATTATTTTGACGTGACGTTTGGCAATGTCTCTGATTTTTACAGTGTTGGCTTTGTTCTCAGGTACATTCTCTCCACCTTTTGGTAAACATGCTTCTAGGCTTATGTAGTCCTTGTGACCCTTGATCTGAGTTCACCAAAAAAAGTCCTAGTTCAAATTGTGTTATGTGCTCCTCCCTGAACCAGTCACTGTAGATAGGGAAATGAGGCACTTCTGTTGATAGGACTGAGTCAAATGTATACTTCTGAAAAGATGCTTCCTCATATACACACAGAAAAGGCACTAGTGTGATGTTACCAACAGAAAATAGAAGGAAATCTTGGTAGACAAAAATATTAGCTATAAAATCTATACAGTTATTGTTAGCTTGCAGCTTAAAAAATTGCACAAAGTATTTTTCCTGGAGACAACCATTTTAATTCACTATTTTGCAGAAGTGTCCTTTTTTTGTTTGCAGAAGTATTATATGAATACTTTCCCTTTTATTATACACAATGTTAAAAAGGTTTGTACTCAATGGTTGAGAATTAATAAAAGTAACACCTTTTAGTGTTTCTTAAAGAACATAAGTGAAACTGGCAATGTATTTTCTCTGAGTATGGTGGTGAATAATACAAAGATAATACAGATGAATGCTGCTTTCTTGGTTCATGTTAAGTGTCCCGCAGTTTTCCCCACTATTGCTTTTGCACCATCATTGGAAATGTGAACACAGTGAAAAAGTGAAACAATGTCTGTGTACAATTATAAAAATTGTTTTGACTTCATGGACTCCTGAAAGTGTCTTAGAAACTCCCAAGGGTCCAGTGCATTTTGTACTTCCAGATAACATTTGAAGAAATGTGTATTAGGACAATATACATTTCAAAGATATGAACTGTTTTATAGTGTAACATAGAATATGAAATATAGATATTTTACTCTTGATAGGAAGTGAATTAAAACAAGATTAGGATTTGCTATACAATTCTAATGCCAAATCTAAATTTTTATTGAAAATATAGGTATTTCTATTTTATTGGTAGATATGTGATATAGTTTGGCTCTGTGGCCCCATCGAAATCTCAGCTCGAATTGTAATCATCACCACATGTCATAGGAAGAACCTGGTGGGAGGTAGCTGAATCATGGGGGCAAGTTTTTCCATGCTGTTCTCATAATAGTGAATAAGTCTCACAAGATCTGATGGCTTTATAAAGGAGAGTTCCCCTGCACATGTTCTCTTGCCTGCCACCATGTAAGATGTGCTTTTGCTCTCCCTTTGCCTTCTGCCATGCTTCTGAGGCCTCTCCAGCTATGTGGAACTGTGAGTTAATTAAGCTTCTTTTTCTTTATAAATTACCCAGTCTTGGGTATGTCCTTATTAGGAGCATGAGAACAGACTAATACAATGTGCTACAGAAAAGCTGTGTGTATATCAACCTGTTCATGAAATATGATCCTATTTTGAATGTGCTTGATTTCACTAAGAGAAACTGAAGTGAACTATTTTAAAAGGAGAGAGATTTTATATCATAATAATTACAATAGTCATATTGGTAACTGTTGAGCTTTTGGAGCTTCAAAAGGATTAATTTTTTTTGTTAACCTTATTCCTTTTAAATAATTTTCCAGTGATGTCATATTTATACACAGGCCCAGTGGAAATACAGGTTATCATAAGCAAACACAAAATGGCCTCCTCAATATTTAAAATGAATGAAAATGTTTCAATAGTTGATATCAAGAGATATAATATAGGTATTTGGTATTGGGACTCTTCATGGATAATCATAAGATCAAGAAACACTGGGTCTATATTCCCATATAGAAACCATCAATTGATGGCTATCCATTTTATATGGGAATTTACTCTCCAGTTTACTTCCATGTCAATTAGTCCTTATTGTTTTGCATGTTTCTCAATTTATTCATTTATATTAACTACAAGGAACTTGTATGAATTTGAGCATAGAACTTGTGTTATGTAAATTTTATTCTTGCATACATTGGTACATTGAGGATATCATCTCTTGTATGATAAAATATATCTTTGTCTAGGAATCATGAAACCTGAACTCCTGTTTACACTTTCCCAACAATTCACTGTAAATTGACATCTATTAAGTGAAATGTTTAGCCCATAACTATTTGCTTTTTAAGGGCTTTTTTTTTTTTTGAGACAGAGTCTCACTCTGTCACCCAGGCTGGAGTGCAGTGGCATGATCTTGGCTCACTGCAAACTATGCCTCCTGGGTTCAAACAATTTTCATGCCTCAGCCTCTGGAGTGGCTGGGATTATAGGTATGCACCACCACAACCAGCTAATTTTATGTATTTTTAGTAGAGATGGGGTTTCAAACTTCTGACCGCAGGTGAACCACCCGCCTCAGCCTCCCAAAGTGCTGAGATTACATATGTGAGCCACCACACCTGGCACTAAGGGCCTTTCTAAACCAGTGTGTTTCTATCTTTTTTAATTTTTGTGGATGCATATTAGGAGTATATATAATGGGGTCCATGAAATGTTTTGAAACAAATGTGTAATGCATAATAATATCATTGAGAATGGGGTATCCATCCCTCAAACATTTATCCTTTGTGTGAATGTTTCTATTTCCTGGATTTATAATTATCCTAGAATCACAACACATAGTCAGAAATGTTTTGTTTTTAGTATTGAATGTTAATAAGGACACACTGCCCAAAGCTCACAATGACATTTTATTGTCACCTTTGGAAATCAAGGCAACAGTGATTTCAACTTCACAGATTATTTAGCAAATGGCATAACAAATCCAAATGTTCTAATTGAGCATATTACATTAGAATGCAAAAATATCTGAGTTTTGTTTAAGAGTGATACCATATTTGCTATTATTTAGTTAAATGCTTTCCATAATTTCTTACTCTATACTGCCAATATAGATTAAACAGTTGATTGCCAACAAAGAAAAACAAAACAAAGAAAAATCAGAATTTATGAAAAAAATAATTTTGGCAGTCTACCCATCAACCTAATAGGATCAATATGTCTTCTGGTTGTTCTACATAACATCTGACCTTTTTTTTTGTCCCTGATGGGTTAACTCTTTGTTTCTGTTTTCAGACATATTATAATTTTAGTATCATTTAAAAAAATTTTCTTCAAAGACCAAAGATAGATAAATCCATGAAGATAGGAAGAAACCAGCACAAAAAGGATGAAATCACTAAAAAACATAACACCTCTCCTCCTCCAAGGGATCACAACTCCTCACCAGCAAGGGAACACAACAGAATGGAGAATGAGTTTTGCAAATTGACAGAAGTGAGTTTCAGAAGGTGGTAATAACAAACTTCTCTGAGCTAAAGGAACATGTTCTAACCCAATGCAAAGAAACTAAGAATCATCGAGAAAAGGTTAGACAAAATGCTAACTAGAATAACCAGCTTAGAGAAGAACATAAATAACTTGATGGAGCTGAAAAACATAGCACGAGAACTTCACGAAACATATACAAGTTTCAATAGCAGAATCAGTCAAGCAGAAGAAAGTATATTGGAGATTGAAGATCAACTCAATGAAATAAAATGAGAAGGCAAGATGAGAGAAAAAAGAGTGGAAAGAAATGAACAAAGCCTTCAAGAAATATGGAATTATGTGAAAAGACCTAATCTATGATTGATTGGTGTATGTGAATGTGATGGGGAGAATGAATCCAAGCTGGAAAACATGCTTCAGGATATCATCCAAGATAGGCCTAACAAGGTAGGCCAACATTCAAATCCAGGAAATGCAGAGAACACCACAGAGATATTCCTCAAGAAGAGCAACCCCACGGCACATAATTGTCAGATGAAATGAAGGAAAAAATGCTAAGGGCAGCGAGAGAGAAAGGTCAGGAAGCCCATCAGACTCACAGCAAATCTCTTGGCAGAAACCCTAAAGCCAGAAGAGAGTGGGGGCCAATATTCAACATCCTTAAAGAAAAGAACTTTCAACCCACAATTTCATATCCAGCCAAACTAAGCTTCATAAGTGAAGGAGAATTGCTTGTCCTTCATATCAATTTGCCTTCAAATCAAATTGCTTGTCCATTAAAATCCTTAATGGACAAGCAATTGCTGAGAGATTTTTGTCACCACCACGCCTTCCATATAAGAGCTCCTGAAGGAAGCACAAAACGTGGAAAGGAACAACCAGTACCAGCCACTGCAAAAACATACCAAACTGTAAAGACTATTGACACAATGAAGAAACTGAGTCAACTAATGCACAAAAGAACCAGCTAGTATCAAAATGGTAGGATCAAATTCACATATAGCAATATTAACTTTAAATGTAAATGGGCTAAATGTGCCAATCAAAAGACACAGACTGGTAAATTGGATAAAAAGTCAAGACCCATCAGTGTGATGGATTCAGAAAACCGATCTCATGTTCAAAGACACACATAGACTCAAAATAAAGGGATGGAAGAAGATTTATTAAGCAATGGAGAGCAAAAAAAAAAAAAAAAAGCAGGGCTTTCAATGCTCATCTGTGATAAAAGGGACTTTAAACCAACAAAGATCAAAAGAGACAAAGAAGGGCATTACATAATGGTAAAAAGATCAATGCAACAAGAAGAGCTAACTATCCTAAATATATATGCACCCAATACAGGAGCACCCAGAAACATAAAGCAAGTTCTTAATGACCTACAAAGAGACTTAGACTCCCACACAATAATAGTGGGAGATTTTAACACTCCACTGTCAATAGTAGACAGATCAATGAGACAGAAAATTAACAATGATATTCAGGACTTGAACTCAGATCTGGACCAAGTGGACCTAATAAACATTTACAGAATTCTCTACCCCAAATCCACAGAATATACTTTCTTCTCAGCACCACATCACATTTACTCTAAAATTGACCACATAATTGGAAGTAAATCACTCCTCAGCAAATGCAAAAGAACAGAAATCATAACAACTAGTCTCTCAGAACACAATGCAATCAAATTAGAACTCAGGATTAAGAAACTCACTCAAAACTGCACAACTATATGGAAACTGAACAACCTGCTCCTGAATGACTACTGGATAAATAATGAAATGAAGACAGAAATAAAGGTGTTTTATGAAACCAATGAGAATGAAGACACAATGTACCAGTATCTCTGGGACAAATTTAAAGCACTATCTAGAGGGAAATTTATAGCAATAAATGCCCACATGAGAAATGAGGAAAGATCTAAAATCAACACCCTATGATCACAATGAAAAGAGCTAGAGGAGCAAAATCAAACAAATTCAAAAGCTAGCAGAAGACAAGAAATAACTAAGATCAGAGCAGAACTGAAGGAGATAGAGACAGAAAAAATCCTTCAAAAAATCCTCTTCAAGGAGAACTACAAACAACTGCTCAGAGAAGTAAGAGAGGACACAAACAGATGCAAAAGCATTCCATGATCATGCTTAGGAACAATCAATATTGTGAAAATGGCCATACTGCCCAAGATATTTAGAGATTCAATGCTATCCCCATCAAGCTGCTGGTGAACATCTTCACAGAACTGGAAAAACACTCCTTAAATTTCATATGGAACCAAAAAAGAGCCCACATAGCCAAGACAATCCTAAGCAAAAAGAACAAGGCTGGAAACATCACAGTATCTGACTTCAAACTATACTATAAGGCTACAGTAATAAAAACAGCATGGTACTGGTACCAAAACAGAGATATAGATCAATGGAACAGAAAAGAGGCCTCAGAAATCAAACCACACACCTACAATCAAATGATTTTTGACAAACCTGACTAGAACAAGCAATGGGGAAAGGATTCCCTGTTTAATAAATGGTGTTGGGAAAACTGGCTAGCCATGTGCAGAAAGCTGAAACTGGAACCCTTCCTTATACCTTATATAAAAATTAGCTGCTGGTGGATTAAAGGTTTAAACATAAGACCTAACACCATAAAAACCCTAGAAGAAAACCTAGGCAAAACCATCCAGGACATAAGCATAGGCAAGGACTTCATGACTAAAACACCAAAAGCAATGGTAACAAAAGCCAAAATAGACAAATGGGATCTAATTAAACTTAAGAATTTCTGCACAGCAAAAGAAAGTATCAATAAAGTGAACAAGCAACCAACAGAATGGGAAAAAAAATTGCAATCTACCCATCTGCCAAAGGGTAATATCCACAATCTAAAAAGATATTAAACAAATATACAAGAAAAAACAACCCCATCCAAAAATAGGTGAAGGATATGAGCAGACACTTTTCAAGAGAAGACTTTTATGCAGCCAACAAACATATGAAGAAATGCTCATCATCACTGGTCATTAGAGAAATGCAAATCAAAACCACATTGAGATGTCTACTCACGCCAGTAGAATGGCAATCATTAAAGATTCTGGAGACAACAGATGCTGGAGAGGATGTGGAGAAATAGGAACACTTTTACACTGTTGGTGGGAGTCTAAATTAGTTCAGCCATTGTGGAAGACAGTGTGGCGATTCCTCAAGGACCTAGAATTAGAAATAGCATTTGACCCAGCAATCCTGTAACTGGGTATATACCCAAAGGATTATAAATCCTTCTGTTATAAAGACGCATGCACATGTATGTCCATTGTGACACCATTTACAATAGCAAAGACTTGGAACCAACCGAAATGTCCATCAATGATAGACTGGATAAAGAAAATATGGCACATACACAGCACAGAATACTATGCAGTCATAAAAAAGGATGAGTTCATGTCCTTTGCAGGGACTTGGATGAATCTGGAAACCATCATTCTCAGCAAACTGACACAAGAACAGAAAACCAAACATTGCATATTCTCACTTACAAGTGGATGTTGAATAATGAGAACATATGGACACAGGAAGGGGAACATCACATACTGGGGTCTGTTGGGAGGTGAGGGGCTAGGGGAGGGATAACAGGCGTTGGGGAGTTTGTGGGAGGACAACACTAGGAGAAATATGTAATATAGGTGATGGGGGATGGAGGCAGCAAACCACCATGGCATGTGTATACCTATGTAACAATCCTGCAAGATCTGCACATGTGCCCCAGAACTGAAAGTAAAATAAAATTTCAAGAATACTTACTTATATAGCATCAATGTGATCCAACATGGTGGAGGATGTAGTCTTTGCTCTCAGGTGTTCACAGTAAAATAGATGAGATGGGCACTCATATTTTTACATGTAATACAGTGTGATAAATAGTTGAGGTAAGGGGCAGGTGCAGTGGTAGAATAAGGAGGAAGTGATGATATTCACTTGAGCAAGTCAAAAACATTTCCAGCAAATAGTGGGTATTGAGCAGTCATTTCAAGGATAAGGACAACTTTCCTAGGAAGGTAAATGTGGACAGGGCATTCCAATCAGACATAGAGCCAATAAGTAAAGCATGCTGGCATCTAATAACATAGCATATTTAGAAAATATTAGGTTGGTGCATAAGTAATCGTGGGTTTTTCCATTTTAAAAAATGGCATTTTTTGCCATTATTAGGAAATTTAGTATTTCTGAGCCATGGGTTTGTGTTAAGAGATGTGGCAAGCGCAGGTTACAGAGTGTAGAAACCCTTGTATTCTATATTAAAGAAACAGTAAGAATTTTAAGCAGGGAAACTACATGATCAAACTCATGTTTTAGAAAAGATCATGCTAGCATTAGTGTTAAAGATAACGTGGAGGGTGAAAGACTCTCATCTCTCTGTTCCTTTTATCTTCAGGCACAAAATGATACAACTACATGTACTTGAGGGGTTTATTTTCTATCACGTGGTTAGTGGGATCTTCAGACATAAAGGATATTTTTAACAGAAGATTAAGCCCAAACACTTCAGACTTGGCTTCTAGATCTTGCTTTTACAAGTGCTAACTCTTCAGTCTCTATCGAGCCCTTGGCCAACCTACTTCTCCAAATCCTTGGCCTCATTTGCCATTCCATCCACATTGCTTAAATTTTGGATTAAGTTTATTTCAAACAATTTTATTAGGAGGAGTAAAATTTTA
>JAPYYA010004166.1:0-12079 GCA_028533165.1 Leontopithecus rosalia | reverse complement strand
GAGTATTCTCAGCTTTTTAATGCTGGTTTCTTTCCATCATTGTAAATTTATCCTCCTGTCATCTTTGAAATTACCAGCTTTCAGTAGGTCTCTTGAGTGGATGTCCAAGATGTTAGTTCCCAGGGCCAGGAACAGCGGCGTTAAGACTGATGGTGTTTTTCTGCCCAGGCTTCTCCTGTCTGGCTTCCTTCTTGTGTCCATAATAGGCGAGTCTGCCTTCCCGGAGCTCCAAACCTCGGTCAGAAGGGGAACCAGTCGTGTTCACTCTGCGCCGAGGTGCCAGCACAACTGCTGCGCCAGCCTCAGGAGTCAGCGCTGGGAATCTGCGTGGCTCCTCCAAACCTCAGTCAGAAGGGGAGCCAGCCCTGCCTAGTCAGCTCCAAGAGCTGCCGTGCGGAGGTGCCGGCGAAACCACTGCGCCGCAGTGCCAGCAAAACCACTGCCCCGCGTGTCTCCTCCACTGGGAATCTTCTGTTCCTGAGCAACCAGAATTTGTCTGAAAGTGTGACGTCCTCTAGTTCTATGAGCTTTAACTGCAAGCTGCAATCCCGAGATGGTAGCCATCAGCCATCTTGGATCTTTCTGAAAAGCACTTTTTACTCATCTTTAATATTAATACAGTACCTTTGTGAGCTGTGTGATCACTTTTCATTGTTTCTGTGCATTTCTTTTTTTTTAAAGGATCGCAACAATGCAAGGCAGATTCATGAGGGTGCAAGTTTACCATTTTTTGAAGTATTTGTTGATGCTCCTCTGCATGTTTGTGAGCAGAGGGATGTCAAAGGACTCTACAAAAAAGCCCGGGCAGGAGAAATTAAAGGTCAGTAATATTTTCCCAATTTCACTTTGCTTAGATATTTTATCTTCCCATTTCTAGGACTGATATTTTTTAAGAAATTGGAAGTTTTGGAATGACTTGGAGCTCCTTGAGGAGAGAATGTGGGTCTTATTACACTGTTCTATCTCTCGGGCATAGAAGCAGTGCCTGGTGCTGGGTCTTGTTGATCCTGTTGGAATCTTGTTCACTATCCAGAGTTGGGGTTGGGAGTTAGTGAAAACCTACTTGATAAAATTAGGTGCTTAGCATGAAGTTGGATGTCAGTTGCCTGCTGTCACCAGTTCTGCTTTCTTTGTTCCAGAGGAAATGGAGGAAATCCCGTAGCTGTTGGAAAAAAATGTCTGAATTATAAGCATTTTGATGACAAGAATAATTAATACATTATACTTTATTAGAATCCTTCGAGGCCGGGCGTGGTGGCTCAAGCCTGTAATCCCAGCACTTTGGGAGGCCGAGGCGGGTGGATCATGAGGTCATGAGATCAAGATCATTCTGGTCAAAATGGTGAAACCCCATCTCTACTAAAGATACAAAAAATTAGCTGGGCATGGTGGCGTGTGCCTGTAATCCCAGCTACTTGGGAGGCTGAGGTGGGAGAATTGCCTGAACCCAGGAGGCGGAGGTTGCAGTGAGCCGAGATCGCACCATTGCACTCCAGCCTGGGTAACAAGAGCGAAACTCCGTCTCAAAAAAAAAAAAAAAAAGAATCCTTCGAATAGTTCCTTATTCATTTCATATACTATTGTTGTATTGGATCAAATTAGCATATCACTGATTCTATTAAAATATGTACAGCTGACCCTCTAAGTCTGGATTCCACCTGTGTGGTTTCAACCAACTGTGAGTTGCAAATATTCCGGAAGAAACAATATAAAATAATACAATAAATAAATGGTATAAATAACAAATATAGTATAACATCTATTTATGTAGCATTTACATTTTATTAGGTATTGTAAGTAATGTAGAGATGATTTAAAGTATATAGGAGAGTGAACATAGGTTATATGCAAATAGTACGTCATTTTTTGTAAGGGACTTGGGCATCCTCACATTATGGTATTCACCGGGAGCCCTGGACCAAATCCACATGGTTACCAAGGACAGCTCTACACCTTGCTTTTTAGATTTTATGTTCTGCTTCCCAGAATTTCCACTGTGATGGACCTTTAGACATTGAGGGAGAAATTTAGAACCCACCTCTGCTGTAGCCTTTGATGTCAATCATAGTATTTATCTCGTAGATATCCTTTGACATGTCCTGTTCTATTATTGTTAACAAAAACAGAGGACTGAATAGCTTAAAAAAGCAACAACAAAATAAAAACTAAAGATAGCATTGTTTAGGGATCAGTGAGTCATGCAGTTAACTTTTAAGTTTGCCTTCCCAGTGGGGAATGTGATAGCCTGAGACTGTCACAAGAACTCCCAGGAGCTCTCTGAATTATAGATTCTGGCGTTCATTTTCTGGCCCTGAAAGGAAAAATGTAGAATGGGAAGGGAAATAGTAGTTATTCTGGGTTCTTCTGTATTTGGACCTGGGTATCCTTTGGCAGTTTGGTCAAGTTCCATCTGCTGTGCTAACAGTTCCATGGGGAAGGCTGACCTCTGGCAGTGCCACTATGGAGAATCAGCTCCTTAATGGGGACTGCTGCCTGTCATCTGTCTACCCCATTAAGCTGTTACTTTCTTGACTCAGAGCAGGATGCTTGACCAGAATAATTTATGACAATTGGAGGAAAACCTGTTTAGCCCTTCATCTCCCATATTACTCTCTCAATGGCCAGTTTTCACATCAGTCTTTGTGTAGAGATTAGGTACAGAAAAGCAAAACGGTGTGTCTAGGATCCTAAAGTCTAAACCTTTTACTTATTTTAATTGTAGTTAGTTTTGTTGTTTTTGCAAGCATGGATTTGTAAGGGAGGTAGGTTTGTCATCCTGGCTGGAGTAAGCTACTTGTGACCAGGGACGTCATAGTGAATATTTTTCTGTGTTTAGAATTTAGCACAGTACATTGCCCAAAGCATATACCTGTCACACACACAGTTAATGTTTGTTGGATGGATGAGAAAGTAGAGTGGGAGTGGAATGTTCAACACACATTTACCAATACTTTGTTGACGAAAAGAGTTGAACCCTAAAATATCTGAAAAGATTTATTCTGAGCCAAACACGAATGACCATGGCCTGTGCCACAGCCCTCAGGAGGTCCTGAGAACACTGCCCAAGGTGGTCGGATTGCAGCTTGGTTTCATACATTTTAGAGAGGCACGAGACATCAGTCAAATACATTTAAGAAATACATTGGTTTGGTACAGAAAGGTGGAACAACTCAAAGCCGGATGGTGGTGGACTTCTAAGCTACAGGTGAATTTAAATATTTTCTGATTAACACTTGGTTGAGTTTGTCTAAAGACCTGGGATTGATAGAAAGGGAATGTTCAGGTTAAGAAAAAGAGTGGGGAGACCAAAGTTCTTTTGAAGTCTTAGAGTGGCTGCTGCCCTTAGAGACAATAAACGACAAATGTTTCCTGTTCAGTTCTTAATCTCTTTAGGATTGGGAGAGACTGGAAGAAAACAATACAGTTACGTTAATAGAGATTCTTTACCAATGCAGATTTCCCCCCACAAATAACAGCTTTGTAGGGCCATTTTAAAATATAGCAAAGAAACATATTTTGGAGAAAATATTTTGATTTTCTTCTTTGACTTGCAGTATCATGCCAGAGTCAGGTTGGAAAATAAGTTGTGATATATAGGGTTAAATAAAACCTATCTGATGAGAATTTAGGATGTGTAAGGGATGACTCCCCAGACCTCTTTGATAGGAATTTGGGCAAGATAAAAAATCATTGTTCTGTCCTCAGCTTTCTATTTGCAAGGCATATATTTAGTGCTAGGTGTTCAAAGATGAATAAGACCTTGTCCACAATACTCTTGAGTCTCTTAAATTTTGTACTTGATAACTGGGAATGTGTTTGTATTAGTCCAGTTTCTTGTTTACTTTCTCAGTTGTTGTCTACATTGCGCTGAGTAGTTGATAACATGTTCCTTTGGTTAATGTGTGTGTGTTTGTGTGTGTCTGTACGCATACACTGATGTATTTTAGGTTTGCCATGGTGCTGGAGTTCCTAATTGTAGAGTTGCTTATTTTTTTAAAAAGCTGTTACATGTAAGTGGTGTGTAACAAATTCCCTGTCAACTCTATTTCAAAGCCATGATAGTAAACATTCAAGGACAGACAAGATCGTGTATATTAGGGGGCCTCAGGCTATTACAGACCTTTATGTGACATTTATTGGACAGTCAGTATATCCTTGTGTCAGCCATTCTGTTATCTCAATTATTTTCATGATGACTACTTAAGATAGTTTTTATTACCTACTTAAATGTGAATGTTTTTTTCTCACAGTTTACATGTATGATTATAATCACTTATGGATAAATTAGTAGAACTCCAGGGCTTCTAAAATGTTAAAACAACTCTTCTAACCCAGTGCTTGTCAAGTTCTGCTGCCTGTAAGCATTTCCTTGGGAACTTTTAAAAATCCAGTGCCAAGGCTGTACCCCAGACCAGTGAAATCAGAATCTCATGGGGTGGGACCTGGTGATTCCAGTGTATTGCCGCATTTGAGAATCAGAGCTTAACAATTAGTGTTCTTAACCAGAATTATTTATATTTTTCCCAGTTATTTTCTTGTGACTCACTGCTAAATGGGAATACTGGTAATGCAGAAGTTTTTTCTTGAGTTCAGGACTATAGGGGATGCTTAGAAATATGAAATAGAAAAAAAATAAGTGGGCTGTAGCTTTGTAGTATATATTTTTGAACTCTTTTGCTAGCTGTACTGTACTTCTTGGTATTAATGGTAGTGATTTTAAATTCATGCATGCCATTCTAACCTAAGAATGACCTAAGCTTTCCAAGATAGACAAGCCTTGAGTGACTTACATGTGGGGTAAGGTCAGGGGTGTAAGATAGGAATGGCATATCTTTAGCTTAGCTAACCCTCTCTGGGAAATTATCGTCTGTTTGCTCTTTTCTTAGCAGTTACGTGGTAACACATATACCATAGGAAAAATCTAAGTAGTGGTTAATACTAAAATTATATTTGATAGTGTAATTTATTTTGTGATCTAATAGATTTACTGTCCTTATTTGTATTTAGTTTAAGCAAATAGTAGTTAATTTGTTTTAACACTTGTTATCTGACAGCAGAAGAAGCCTGTGGAGCTTCTATTTGGTCATGGATACTGCTTGTGAATGTAGTAGACAGATTGACTTAGTGTTTTTGCACTGAGAAGAAAATAATCTTGTCAGGTTTGGTTTTATGTCCATGTCCTATAGAGAAATTGAGATGCTTTGGATCACCTGGTATTAATTCTGTACATCTTCACAGGCAGCTTGGGCATTTTCTTAAGACAAGAAAGAAAAAAGGTGACAAAAGTAGTAGAATTGATTCTACTAGTTTTTGAATTGTGGATTCTATATTTATGAATTTGCCTACTTGACAAAATTTATTTGTAACCTCCACATCAATATGCCTGGCACTTCCATGATCAGTACGACACCTCCGACACACCTGACACGGTTCCCAGCAAAAGTCAACAAGGCAGCACTTGGCCTTTTGGTTTTAGTTCTCATACCATAAACAGTTGTTCTTCTGCAGCCTATTTGGTGCCATATTTTTTTAATATTTTTGTGCTACTTTGGGTGGTTTTACAGTTGAAAATGGCCCTTGGTGCTGGAAAAAAAAAGTTTAATTAGAAATCTTGGCTGTATGCAGTGGCTCACGCCTGTAATCCTAGCACTTTGGGAGGCTAAGGAGGATCGCCTGAGGTCAGGAGTTTGAGACCAGCCTGCCCAATATGGCGAAACCCCATCTCTAACTAAAAAATAAGCCAGGTTGGTGGTGGGTGCCTGTAATCCCAGCTACTCAGGAGGCTGAGGTAGGAGAATCGCTTGAACCCAGGACGCGTAGGTTGCCATGAGCCAAGATTGCGCCACTGCACTCCAGCCTGGGCGACAAGAGCAAAACTCTGTATTAAAAAAAAAAAAAATTCTCCCAAGAAAGACAGTTCATTACTATAGCCCTGTGGCTTGGGGGACAGCACAGATACTAACCTCAGCATAGCAGAGATCTGCACTGAAAAACAAAACTATTTTAATTTTATTTTCCACCCCACTCTATTATCTGGTACCTTTTATAGGTTTCACTGGGATCGATTCTGAATATGAAAAGCCAGAGGCCCCTGAATTGGTGCTGAAAACAGACTCCTGTGATGTGAATGACTGTGTCCAGCAAGTTGTGGAACTTCTACAGGAACGGGTAAGAGAAGAAGAAAGAAGGAATCATCAGAGAAAAGTTGTATCTCTTTCATAATCTCCCCTTCCAAAAAAAATGTTGGTGTTAATATTGAGTAACATTTGTATTTTAAATGCTTGGAAATGCTGACAGTGTTCGGTGTCTGTATATCAGTGTGTGAGGTATTGTGGGGAGCACCGTGAATGTACAGTATATGAAATGTCCCCCTTAGTGTAAACCTCAGTAGTCTTAGGAGTCAAACAGTCTTATATTTTACCACAGAAAAATATCTAACAGAGAGAATCCAGTCATGATTATTCAGTCCTATAACTTGATAGTATTATATTTTTCAATTTGAGATTTACAAGGTAGTTAACTTTTCTTAGGCATTTAGAGCACGCACATTTTTCTTGTGATAGCGTGATTATCTCCTTATGTGTGGATTTTAGAGGGGATCTGTGGAGGATGTAAGTTTCTAGGACATAAGGACCTTTCCCTGGTGCCTGGGCATGTATATGGAGGCTTGAAGAGGCTTGATGTTATTTATCCAAGGTACTCAGGTCCACTAACAACTGCAGGGTTCCTTCAGACTTTAGTCTGGGTTTTTTTAAGTTTTCTTTCCTTTTTGCTTCCTCTGCACTACCCTCAACCCCCTTTCTCCTTACTTCATTGGAGGATCACATAGTCTACTGTAGTTAGAGAGGATCTGGCCTCTGTGTGGTTGGAGGTCTCGGATCTGTGGTTACCCTGTCCCCTTGTCATGCATCCCCCTACCTTTGCTGTTCATTCCTGACCTAGGGATGCACAGAAAATGAGGCATCATCTTTCCTCATTCTGTCCTAACTGTGGGTTTTGGAGTCCTAACCCCCTCTTAATCTGCAAAATCCTTTAATAAACCCCTTTCATCTAGTGTATGTTACTGGATATATTAGATATACAACTTTAAGAAATTTCTTTGTCTGAATATATTATAAATGTTTAGCCTTTGAGTTTTTCCACATTATAAAATATCTGCCAGGTTGTTAACCTGGGACTTTCCTTCCTAATTTATTTATTTTATCCAAATATTGTAGCTGAATAAATATAAATAATGTAAACTGGTACTGCTCTGAACCTTTTTGTATTTACTGGTGAGATATCATTATCTGCAGGTTAATGAGACATCCCAGGAGGTTTTATGCTTCATCGCCTCTGCCTTCTGGGTTTCTTTTTAACTGACTTCTGCCTTCTGTTCTAATCCTATTACTCTACTTCTAGCTTCCTTTTCATCTATCTAGACCTGCCTCAGCATCCATTCTTTCATCATCCATCATCAACCACACATTGATTAAAAGTTCACCATTGTCCTTATGGTCCTAGTAATGTAAAGATTTATCAGCTCTGCCTCCATCCTTGAGGAATTTACATCGTAGGTGATAGAAACAGACATAAAAGTCTTTAACTCCTAGGAATTATGTTGGAAATCATGATTTCATTCGCATCCATGGCATACTGGGAGGCACAGGGGAATGAATTTGGAAAGGATTTATATCAGTCCTACTCATCTGTTTGTTCATTTTTAGAAAATCCTTTTACTGGATGTAGAATTCTGCATTGACAGGCTTTCTTTTTCCTTTAGTTCTTTAGAGATGTTCCATTTTTTTTTAATTTGCTTTACTTCTGGTGAGAAGTCTAATGTAATTCTTTTCTTTATTCCTCTATGTGATTTTTTTCTTCCTGTCTGAATTTAAGATTTTCTGTTACTCCTTGATTTTTAGTGGGTTTAACATCATGTGTCTAGGTCTTCTAGTAGATTTAGATCTTTTTTCTTCCTGTTTAACAATCTCTGATCGATCGAGACCATCCTGGTCAACATGGTGAAACCCCGTCTCTACTAAAAAAAATACAAAAAAATCAGCGGGGCATGGTGGTGCGTGCCTGTAATCCCAGCTACTCAGGAGGCTGAGGCAGGAGAATTGCCTGAACCCAGGAGTCAGAGGCTGCGGTGAGACAAGATTGCGCCATTGCACTCCAGCCTGGGTAATAAGAGCGAAACTTCATCTCAAAAAAAAAAAAACAAAAAACTCTGACCTCTTGGGTAGATGTTTGTTGTTGTTGTTTTTTCCATTAGTTTTTGAAAACTCTTGGCCATTATTATGTTAAATGTTTCTTTTGCCTTTTTCAGTTTTCTTCTGGAACTCTAGTTACACATGTGTTAAATAATATATTGTCCCATAGTTTCAAGATGCTCTGTTTCTTTCATCCCTTTTCTGTTGACATTGATAATTTCTAATCACTTATATTTAAGTTTGCTGATTCCTTAGCTGTATCTATATATTGATATGCTCATAAAGGACTTTAACTCTGATAATCATTAAATAACAATTTTGTCATTATTTGGCTTTTTTGGATAGTATCCATTTCTTATTTGAAATTCTGTCTCTCTCCATGCATGCTGTCTCCTTTCATTCATTTTTTTTTAATTATTAGAGATGGCGTTTCTCCATTTGGTCAGGCTGGTCTCAAACTCTTGACCTCAGATGATCTGCCTGCCTTGGCCTCCCAGAGTGTTGGGATTACAAGTGTGAGCCACTGTGCCTGGCCTCCAAAAATTTTTTTTAAAAAGTACCCCCAGGTGTGGTGGCATATCCCAGCTACTCAGGAGGCTGAAGTAGGAGGATCTCTTGAGCCCAGGAATTTGAGGCTGCAGAGAGCTATGATTGCGCCACTGCCCTCCAGCCTGAATGACAGAGTGAGACCCTGTCTCAAATAAAAAAATAATAAAATACATCAATAAAAGTAAAATAAAGATGAGGTGATTGTGTTCACAGCTCTTCATAGTTTGGTTCCATGCTGCATATTTTCTTATTTGTTGTCCTTATGAAGTCCACCATGGTACCTTCTTTCCTTGGTGCTATGAGTTGTAGTATATCTAGTCTTAGTTAATGCCTTCCTCCTAATTTATTTGTATCTAATTAATAATTATGCTATTTTATATAGATACTAATATATTGTAATAGATACTATTTTATATAGAGCCTCCTTTTATATAGATATTAATCTGTATTATACCTGCTAGACAATCTGATGATTGGACAGTTTCATTGAAGGAAATTATCCTTGAAAAAGAAGGGTAGATAAGAAATCAACATTTGCTGAGTCCTTATTATAAGGGAGATATATATATATATATATATATATATATATATATATAGTATGTTGTCTTTTAAAATAACTTGTTCTGTTTATTTCAATTTGAGGGAAAGTGGCCTTTTTATGTAGTTTAGCTTCCAGCTATCTCTCACCTGAATTACTGTGTTAGTTTTCCAAATGGTCTTTGTGCTAAGTTCTTTTCATATGTTGTTTAATTTTATTCATACCATAAACTTTTGAAGTATTTCAGAGAAATGAAGAAACTTGTTCATGAACATGTTGGATTCTACACATACAATTTCAGTCATTTTCTTATAAAAACTTCTGGCTTTTACTTTCAGGAGTGTTCTCATTACACTTTGGATGTAGTTAAATCTACATCCAGAAAGGAATTCTGGTTATGTTCATTTAAGACCGAAATTTTCTTTTGAGAAACTGTTTATTCTTATCTTAAAAGTGAGTGGTGGCAAATGAAGAAATGCAGATACCTCCCTAATTTGATCACTTTCTTTTGGTATCACCCTCCTTTTAAATATTTGTTACGTGCTTTTCTGAATAAATGACTTCACTTTCCAATGAAAGCATGAACATTTCTGTTGTACTTATTTGATCTTTTTAGTTAATTTAACAGTTAGTGCTATATGTGGTAAGCACTTTTGTGAACTCTGGGGATGTGGCAGTGAATTAAGCAATAAACATTTCTACCTCAGGGACCTTAATTTTTGGTCTTCACCACTATCATTTTGTTTATAGTGTATAGACAAGAATGACCATATACAGATTCATTTGTTTTTCTTCTTTTATACTATGATGTAGAATTTAAAAGTACAATTGAAGAAAGAAATACGCATATACACACAACTATACCTGGCATTTATTTTCTTTTGATTTTTTTCCCACAAAGTTGAGTCCCGGTGGGCATTAGGGCACATGGAGAAACCAGTGAATAGCTGACATTCAGCTGAGAGTTCATCCTTAGTGATGCCAGTTGTGCATTTGCCCACTGTACTTCATTGGAAAGCGACTCGCTATAATGTGTACGTTTCATACCAAACTCCCTCTATCCAGGGGTCGCAAATTCAGTTCATTCAACTTCATTGTTATTACAAAGACATTTGTTAGGTTTTCCAAAGGTAGGCTATGGGAGGATACATAGTATAATCTCAGTATAGATGGGGAGGTGAAAGGGATGAATATATCAAGTACATGTTGTAATAAAGCAAGAAATAATAATCAAATCTATATAGCTTTAGGGTGTGTGTTTGGAGTGGGGAGGTGAAGTTAGGGGTCCCACGTTAACCAGCATTATGTGCCATTACATTGCATTATGTAAAAGAAGATATAAATGTGTGTGCTGAAAGAGAATGCCATGGGCAGTGTATTAGTCAGGGCTCTCTAGAGGGACAGAACTAATGGAATATATATATATATATTCCATTTTATATATATATACACACACACACACGTATATATATGTATATGTATACATATATATATATAAAGGGGAATTTATATGTACACACACACACACACACACACACACACACACACACACACACACACACACATATATATATATATAAAGGGGAATTTATTTAGTCTTAACTCACATGATCACAAGATCCCACAGTCGGTCATCTGCAGGCTGAAGAGCAAGGAAACCAGTCTTGAGTTAGAGACCTGAAGAATTTGGAGTCTGATGTTTGAGGGCAGGAAGCATCCAGCATTGGAGAAGGATGTAGGCTGGGAGGTAGGCCAGTCTCTCTTTTTACATTTTCCTGCCTGCTTATATTCTAGCTATGCTGGTAGCTGATTAGATGGTACCCACCCAGATTAAGAATGGGTCCACCTATCCTAGCCCACTGACTCAAATGTTAATCTCCTTTGGCAACACCTCACAGACATACCCAGGATCAATATTTTGTATCCTTCCATCTGACCAAGTTAACACACAGTATTAACCATTATTGGCAGAGATGGAGACCATCAACAGGAACTCATCAGCTGAACTCTTACTATGTATTAGGCCCTGTGTTAGGTGCTGCAGTAGCATTATTGCATCTAGTTTGCATTGAAACTGAGGAGTAGTTAAAATTATCTTCATTTTGCTGATGAGGAAACAGATTCCATAGGTGAAGTTATTTGTCCAGATAGTTCAGTTAGGGAGAGTGAGGTTTGCACACGGTTCTGATTCATTCTGCAGCCTACACACTCATGTTTCTACTATACTGCCTTTAGTAGTATCTAGATTCATTCCATTTCTAGTTTATTTCTGAAATACCAATCTTTTCTCTGACTCTCTTTCACGTTCCTTAATGAGTTGTTCCACAACTGTAGTTGGGATTAAGAAATGGGAGAGGCATGGGCTTTTCGTTGACCTTAGAAAGGTTAATATTTCTTGAATACTTTTGAAGTACTTGAGCAGATCAGAGGCAACACTATCTGGGTTGGAAAGAATGTTTATTATTTCAAGAAATAAACTGCTTATACTTGTGCCCACTTAGTGTGAAATGCTGCTTCTGTGTAGGTGAAATAAGAAATGTGTTTGTAGGTCATCTAATTTACCTTCGAATAAGGCACATTTTGCCTAATGAATTATGATTTATGTAATTCTTTTTTTTTTTTAATTTTTATTGCATTTTAGGTATTGGGGTACATGTGCAGAACATGCAAGATAGTTGCATAGGTACACACGTGGCAGTGTGTTTTGCTGCCTTCTGCCCCCTCACCCATATTTGGCATTTCTCCCCATGCCATCCCTCCCCTGCTCCCCCCCCCCGCTGTCCCTCCCCTATTTCCCCCA
>JAPYYA010004165.1:0-12080 GCA_028533165.1 Leontopithecus rosalia | reverse complement strand
GTGTAAATTGGTTCAACCATTGTGCAAGACAGTGTGGCGATTCCTCAAGGACCTAGAAATAGAAATTCCATTTGACCCAGCAATCCCATTACTAGTTATATATTCAAAGGACTATAAATTGTTCTACTATAAGGACACATGCACACGAATGTTCATTGCAGCACTGTTTACAATAGCAAAGACCTGGAATCAACCCAAATGCCCATCGATGATAGACTGGACTGGGAAAAGGTGGCACATATACACCATGGAATTTTATGGAGCAATCAAAAATGATGAGTTCATGTCCTTTGTAGGGACATGGATGAATCTGGAGAACATCATTCTCAGCAAATTGACTCAAGAACAGAAAAGGAAACACTGTATATACTCACTCATAGGCGGGTGATGAACAATGAGAACACATGGACACAGGGATGGGCGTACCACAAACTGAGGTCTATTGGGGGAAATAGGGGAGGGACAGTGGGGGGGGAGTGGGGGAGGGATGGCATGGGGAGAAATGCCAAATATGGGTGAGGGGGCAGAAGGCAGCAAAACACACTGCCACATGTGTACCCATGCAACTATCTTGCATGTTCTGCACATGTACCCCAAAACCTAAAATGCAATAAAAATTAAAAAAAAAAGAAAAATAAATAAATA
Source organism: Leontopithecus rosalia (assembly GCA_028533165.1). Classification (NCBI taxonomy): domain Eukaryota; kingdom Metazoa; phylum Chordata; class Mammalia; order Primates; family Cebidae; genus Leontopithecus; species Leontopithecus rosalia. The sequence continues at coordinate 11,435 of JAPYYA010004165.1, read as the reverse complement.
AATAAATAAAAAGAATCACAGGGAACAAAAAAAGAGATAACCTATAGAATGGGGGAAAATCTTTGCAAATGGCTCATTTGACAAGGTATTAATGTCTAGAATATACAGAATACTCAAACAACTCAACAAACAAGCAAGTAATGGGATCAAAAGATGGGCCAGTGAGCTAAATAGACATTTTCAAAATAAGATGTACAAATGGCCAGCAGGTATGTAAACAATTCTCAACATCACTAATCATCAGGGAAACAAATTAAAACTACAATGAGATATAATCTCATGCCATTTAAAATGGCTGTTATCAAGAAGACAAAAAATAGATGCTGGTGAGGATGTGGAAAAAGAGGAAACTTTACATGCTCTTTGTGGAAATGTAAATTAATGCAAACATTATGGAAAACAACATGAAGTTTCCTCAAAAAAACTAAATATATAACTGCCATGTGATCCAGCAATCCCACTACTGGGTATACAGTCAAAGGAAAGGAAACAGTATGTAAAAGAGATACCTGCATTCACATGTTTACTGCAGCACTACTCATAATAGCCAAGACATGGTATCAATCTAAGTGTCCATCAACAAATGAATGGATAAAGAAAATATGATATACATACACAATGGAATACTATTTAGCCACAAAAGAACTAAATTCTGTCATGTGCAGCAACATTGATAATATTGAAGAACATTATGTTAAGTGAAATAAGACAAGCACACAAAGATAAATACTACAGGTTCCTACTCATATGTAGAAGCTAAAAAGTTTATTCATAGAAGTAGAGAATAGAATAATGGTTACTAGAGGCAAGAAAAGGAGGGGGAGGGAGACTAGTCAAAGGTTGGTTAACATCTAGAAAAGTAGAGTTAGATAGGAGAGATAAGTTCTAGAGTTTTATAGCACTATAGGGTGAATATAACTAACAATAATTTTTTTATATTTTCAAATATAAAAAATGAGTTTCAGATGTTCTTAACACAAAGAAACGATACATATTTGAGCTAATTTGATTATATACATTTACATATATATATCACCCATTATATACATTTATCAAAATTTCACACTTACCCCATAAACATAAAGTTATTATGTGTTAAATAAAAATAAAAACAAGAGTGCAATTAAAGATCTTCACAATGCAATATTTTTAGAAATATTATTTATTTAACATATGTTTTCAGAGGTAAAATTGCTTTACACTCCCACCATGAATGAAATGCTATCTCCTTTGAGAGGCCCTCTCCCACATGTATAAAATGGACCCCTCTTGTGTTATTGTTTCTACAATTACCTTATTTTACTTTCTATAGGATTATCACTGTCTGAACTTATTTTAATTTATTTATATCTCTTATAGAATGTAAGGTCCACGAAGACAAAGATGGTGCTTCATTTGATCTTTACCATATTTCTAGCACCTGGAATGGTGCCTAGCATATGGTATATGCTCAATAAATGTTAAAAAAATAAATATATATAAATCTCTGTTTTCCTACCATATTCTTGGCACTGGCTATTAACATTTAAGAAGTCTTCAAATAGGAAAAAATTAATATCTTGTTAATGGTGCAATTTTTATATCTGTTCAATATTTAGATTGAACTTTTTTCATATATTTACTGAGTACTATAGATCTACTTTAAGAAATCTGTAACAGTTCTTTATATATTGACTCATTGCCTGCTATGTATGTTACTGGGACAAATTATTCCAAATGGATTTCTCTGTCCAGATCACATCACTTGCATATAGCCTTTTCAATCCCAAGAAGGCAGTGACAGAGACTGACAGTGAATAAGCATGGCAGAAAGAACTCATTCTGTTCTTGGAAGTGTGGTTGCAGCTGCTACTTGCAGAATTGGAGCCGTTTGCTTGCTGTGAGTTTCCTGAGTCAGCCTAAGGTCTTTAAAAACATAGGCTCATCATGCCAATGTGACAAAGGTGAGCCTCATCGTTTGAAGTTGTGCTTCAGGGAATCCTTAAAATAGTCCTTGTGTCCCATCCTGCTTGTGGCTGCCCTACTTAGCTCACAATTATGAAATTTCTTGAGTGTCTGGTGGTCATCTGTTTTCCAAATGGGGCCAGTTCCTTAAAGCCACGCCAGTATGAATGCTACTTTACTGTTGGAGTCTCTGGCTGGCCATTTCCTATTCAATAGGTTCACTCAGAATGCTGTTGGAAATGCCCAAGCAAGAAGTGACTTCTGAGGTAGGTATCACTTTCACCATGTTCAGACTTGGGCTTTAGGCTCTGAAGTCACATTCTGCCTGCTGCCATTTCAAAGACGTGTGCTTCTTGGTTAGGTTTTCCCTTTTGTCCATCTGTGCAATATTGGATTGACAATTTCCTGACACATTGCAGGTATTGCTTCTACCTCTCCATGACTGAAGAAACTCTTTAAATATGGGAAGATTCCCCTGAAGCAGTATAAGCAATATAGTAGTATAAGCACCTTGATTCCTTCCTTCCTTCCTTCCTTTACTCCTTCGTTTTCCCTCCATCCTTCCTTCCCTTCCTCTTTCTCCCTTTTTATTTTCTTTCTCTTCTTTCTTTTTCATTTTCTTTCTTCTTTCTTTCCTTCCTTCCTTTCTTTCTTTTTCTTTCTTTCCTCTTTCTCTCATGACAAAAAAGAGAATGGATTGTGACAAGTGAAAAATATAAGTACATATGATAGTATAACTTTGACCTATCCATTTGGTGATAAGAAAGTATATTATACATACCTAGAATGGGTTTAAAATAAAACCATTATGCCAGCCTCTTCCTCTACTTAATATATTAGAGAAATTGTAAGACCTCTAAATTTCAGCTTTATATTAAGGTTTTAGTTATTATAAAATTAGATTATTGGAGCTGAACAGGAATGGACCTGGGAGTGAAAGAAGGTCTTCCTGCTGCCATTTAATTGAGTTGATCTCATGCTGCTCACTGAGCTTGATAAAGGCGTAATTGGAGTGTGTAAATGTAGCACATCAAAATCAAAATGAACCTTCTATAAAAGTTCCGTGTGAAAATTCAGAAACTTTTTTTTTTATGAACCTGGCCTTAGTTAAACATGTGATTGAATTGGGCCAGTGATAGAATCTTCTACTCACAGATGATTGCAAAATTGCTCTTCTTGAATTGTTAATGCAGATGTGAAATTGAGGTCATGCTGTTAATTATTTTTTTTGTTTTTGATTGAAAACAGTATGACTTTTTAGAGTTTTCCTCTAAGAAAGGACAATGCTAGCAGTCATAATTTTTTCATTTCAGTTTTTGAGAGTATACCTTAATGATCAATTTTATCTCCACTTGGCTACAGCTGAGGATCTGAATTCATGCAGAACAACTTCAGAGGCCCAGGTAGAAACCTTATTTCAGAAACTACAGCTGTACACAATCTCTGGGCTTCTTTGGCATGCCACTGGCACACCCTGCTATCAGGTTAGGACAACACCTTTTTCTTTAGAATAAAACCTCCACCAGGTTTTTACTCTGGTCTTCTCTCCTTTGCAGAGTTGTAAAGAACTGTGCTTCCCTGTGTGGCTGATAAGCTTACTTCCCATACAAAAGGAAAAGCAAGTTCCATGAATACCACACACTGTCGAGGTACTTTATAAGCCACAGTCAGCAAACTTACCCCAAAGCCCTATGCTTTAAGATATGTTAGGGTAGGCATTGATATGGTATGAATCTAAAACTGGGGGACTATTGGTTTGTCTTATTAAAAACATGATTTTTATCTACCACATTGTGAACAATTAGCTACTTCATCTATCAAGACCTCTCTGAAAAATGACATTTTTCATTTTCTCTATTTTATTTTTCTTCTTGTTTGTATTTGGTTTCCATATTTGTTCTTTCTGTGCCATATGGAATTGTTTGAGAAAGGGCATATAGCACCAAATAAAAAGTAATAGTTCAACAACAGCTTTAAGTGAAGTGATGGTGAAGATGGAGTGGCTCTTAAGATCACATTCCAGGTCAGTGGTGTGCTAGAGATGGTTTGCTCTGGCTCTTGAGAGCTGATTGTGCTCACCTCTTCCTAACTTCAAATTTAGTGGGCTTACAGTGGTAGCTTGAAGTTAGTGTGGATTTTACCACAGTAACTGGCAATCTTTACATATCTGGTGTGATTTTTCTCCCAGAAGACACCGTTGTTAAACATTTCTCAAAACGTCACTGCCTGTGGCTGGTCAATGAATGGAGAGTGTGAGGGCAAAAGTAAATCAAGAGAATTCACCTTTAGAAGGGTTCCTGATTGGAGAGAAGAGTAGAGCTACTTCAGTTACGTAACAATCCAGGTAAACTGAGACTATAAAGTATGGACAGAAATTCTTTTCAACAGATGCAAGAAAATAGGTGTATCTAAATGGATTTTCTTTCAAAGTTACCACTATGAAAAATAATGAGCCCATTCCACTTAGTTGTCATTACTCAAATCCGTTTTGAAGTCCCTTCTTGAAAATAGTTTCAGAGAAATATTTGTGAAGCACATACATGTTTTACTATTTCAGTGTGATATGTAATGATATATAAAGGCTAAAATATTTTCATTCTTACCTCATATGTGACTGATGGCACTACCTAGTATTTCTCTTAAGAAGTTCTCTTTGCCCCCATGTTGCTGTGGTTCCCAGCAAGACTGCATGCCCTGTGCACTAGCTGCAGTCCCAACCTCTGGGATCTAACTCCTATAACATCTCAAGGGCAAGGATCTGGTGGATGGGGCCAGATACTAGAACTGGCTCCCTCCATTCACCCTTGCCACCACACCGTCTTCCCCAGTGCCTAATGTCTGGACTTGAGAAGCACTGGGCAGACAAATCAGCTCAGCTCCTCTGCAGAAGTGTGACCAGGGAATGAAACATCAATCTCCACTTCCTGCCATCACCCTAAATCTTACAAGAAATCTTGAGGGGCTACTCTCCCTTGCACTCAGGGAGGAAAAATCCCCTTTTTCCAGTAGGGGGAGCTGCAAAAAGGAAACAGTTTCTTTTTTGGGGGGGGGGATTATAAATTTCTCATTTATTGCAAGCAACCGATCCCATTATTATGATCTTTTTCCACTGTAATGCAACTTTGTTAGAAAATATTGGGAGTTTATGAAAACCTCCCTCTGAGTATCTTTTTTTTCCTTTTCTTATTGCATTTTAGTTTTTGGGGTACATGTGCAGAACATGCAAGATAGTTGTATAGGTACACACATGGCAGTGTGTTTTGAGCGGGGGAGGGATAGCCTGGGGACAAATGCCAAATGTGGGAGAAGGGGAACAGTTTCTTTTTATTAAAAACACCACTGTTCTCCCCTAAAAGGGAACTCTATCTGGCTCCCACTTCTTTTTTATAGTGTTGCCCGATGGGAGGAGAGACATAGAAATGCCTTGTACTAACACCTAAAGCCCTGGAAAGGTAGTCTGGACTCAACTTCTCACAGTTCTTTCGGGAACTTAGCATCTTTTGTCCCCTCAGCTATGGCCATGGTTGTTTTACAAGGCAGGGCCTGATCCAGCACCTATTATCAGGAATCCTATTGCAAAAATAGAGTATTTTTTCTTTACAGCTTTTATGCTTAGCAATTCAGTGTGTGAAAAATGGAGGCAATGCAACACATTTGACTTTTAAATGCTGCCTAAGAAGAGTAAATGGTAAATTTGTGGGTGGGTTTGTGTGTGCAGAAGCTTGTACACAGGGAAATCATGACTCTCCTCTTTTTTCAGCAGCTCACAGAGGACTCCTCAGCACTGCTTACATCACTATTTATTTTTATCTTTACTCCCTAATCTTTTGAGGAATACTCTATCATATGTTGAAACCTTATCTTTTAGTACTCCTCTTGATACTTAGAGGAAAATGTGGAATGTCGAGAAGAGGAGAAAAGCTTTGAAAAATTGTGTGATAGGTAACGTACTCATTTTTATCAAGTTGGAAGAAGAATCACATTCATTTAATATATGATATGGATTCAAAACAGGTGGACATGGTTTCAGAAAAATGATATGAATGTTTGATATTTGGTTCCTATTATAATTTCTTCCTCTCTGTGAGGTCAGTACTGACATCTGAGGGGATACATGCATTTTGCTTCGAGCTGGCTTGACATTGGGGCTGGGGTCTGAGCTTCACTGTAGAAAGATTGGAAACAAAAGAACAGGAAAGCAGGGAGGCAGGACTGAAGTGGTTTCTGAGGATGGCAGTGGTGAAAGCAAGGGCAGAGGAGATGCCATTTGAGAGTCACCTAGATTAAAAGGCAGGTTGAGTGGGAGACAGGACATTGCTGAATGGAAGGTACTTAATTAAGCTGAATTCTGCTGTAGCAAGTCCCTGGGAAGTGCTGACATAGACTGAAGTATGATTGGCTCTGGGACACAAACCTCTGTATAAATTATATGAAAAGAATAACACATGGGAAAGATCTTAGAAGCATATGTAACACTAATGGAAATTCAATTAGTGTTTGTTTTCCTTCTCTTCTCGCTCTTGATGGTGCTACCAGGTGGGACCTAAAACAGATTGTGTGAGTTGGGGTCGAAGCATCACTGTGACAATATTGTCTCAGTAGCACTTTCAATGCAGGTAAAAGTTAACTTGAATTCAATGTGTGAAATGGCTGAGTGATAAAAATAGCAAAGTCACAGATCAGGATAGGAATAAAGCTATAGCCTTACCTGGCATTGAGAAGGAAATAATATGGGTTTAGCTTCTCTTGGGAAAGTAGGAATAAATAGAAGCCCAAACCTAGCATCCCCAGGGGCCAATCCATGAGCTAGCGACCATGACTGAGGGAGGCAAACCAAGCCCAGGAAAGAATGTTGGGAAGTCATGAAAAAAGTCATATGGGCCGGGCGCGGTGACTCAAGCCTGTAATCCCAGCACTTTGGGAGGCCGAGGCGGGTGGATCACGAGGTCAACAGATAGAGACCATCCTGGTCGACATGGTGAAACCCCGTCTCTACTAAACATACAAAAAAATAGCTGGGCATGGTGGCGGGTGCCTGTAATCCCAGCTACTCAGGAGGCTGAGGCAGGAGAATTGCCTGAACCCAGGAGGCGGAGGTTGCGGTGAGCCGAGATCGCGCCATTGCACTCCAGCCTGGGTAACAAGAGCGAAACTCCGTCTCAAAAAAAAAAAGGTCATATGATGTGCAAGTCCATGGATCATGAACCTTAGCGTTTGGAACATGTTCAGGAGTTAAATTGAATTTCTTTCTAAGGAGGTCAGACTGCATAGGGCAATTAAAATGGTGGTGATAGGCAGCTGCCTGCTTCTGTGTGTCTTCTGGGTATGGACTCTTGGAATCTCCTGCTAGCTAACCTGAATCTACAGTGCCTTGATTGTTTGCTATGCCTTTTTAAAAGTTCCTTCTGACTATGAAATATACAACTACTAATGAGAGAAAAGCTCAAAATGAAACTTTCCACTTTACTAGTTTATTAACTCTTCAATCTTTATTTGGATACTCAACACACAGGTGTGTAAGCACGTGCTCACACACACATACAGGCACAGAGCACAAATTAAGTCATTAATTTCTCACTACCTAGAAAGCCCTTCATATTTCTTTGAGTCTTAAGGCTGAGATCAGAATGTCTCTTTCTGAGACATTCCCTGACTCTTTCCCTTGAGGTAGTTAAGCTTTCATAATGCATTGTAATATTTCAGGACTCCAGAAAACTTTGCTTTGTGTAATGGGCCTACAAGACACTCCAAAAATGATATTGATTAGTTATCTTTGTATTTATTTACAGGATAGCTGGTAGTTATTTTCTGCCACAGTCATCCCTTTCTTTTTTTTTTTTTATAAGGGCATCTTATTTTCTTCTGGGGGAATTATCCCTCTTCCATTGTGTGCAATCTTGGTAGGGCTGCCAATCAGCCCCACCAAGGGGTAGGCATATGAGCCATAACAGCAAATTAGACTGAAATGGAACTATTTACCTGTTTAAGCAGATGGGGATTTCTTACAGAGAATAAAGTCTCCAGTAATTATTTTCAGAACAAATAATTGTTATATGACAGACAATTACTATATAACAGATAACAGTCTGCAAAGACAACTGGTAACATCAGGAAGCTGAGGAAGTAGGAACCACGATGCCAACTTCTGATTGTCATTGCAACCATTGATGTCAGAAATATGCACGTTAGCTGTGACTGACAGATTAGAAACCATGGCCGTAATTGTTGGCTCCAGAGCCATAACATGCCTGCTAGGTAGGACTGCACCAAGACCATGGATGACCCATGCCATCCTCTCAATATGTAATAAGTGACTAGCTACTGGGAACTCAGCTAAAGCTGTTGCAGAAAAATCAAACACCTTGCTGTCTATGTTCTGCACCAAATATTGCAGAACCAGCACAAATGTGGCCTCTACCTCACTTCTGCCTTTCTGATCTCACACAAATGCATGCAACTAAGAACACTGTCTGTAAACTAGACTATGGAATGTAGTATTTAGCTTTCTAGACTTAATAATGACTGAAGGGACCCTAGAATGAGGGCAGAATAAATACTGAATGTTAATCCACCATGTAAACAATGACTCTCTCTCTAGGCTCTTGAGCCAGTGGTTAAAGAACAGAAGAAAATGTTTGGAGCCAGTGGGTCCTCTTGCAGAGTCCTGAAGACTAGCTACTTAGATCCTCCAAACGCCCTGATTCCTGTCCTTTTAGGCTTCTGCTTTTGTAGATTTCCCTCAGGGTCCGGGAACCCCCACCATGACCTTATAATTATTTCCGTTTTACCTGTAGTTAGTCAGATTTGAGTTTTGATATTTGAAATCAAACAACCTTAATGGATACATTTATGAATTCAGTTTTCCAGTGTTGGCATCCTCAATTTTTTGCAGAATGAATTTGGTTGGTCTTGATTCCGCATATAGAGAGCTGGCTGCTACTGATGAAAACAGCACCCTTCAAACTCTAGCTTCTAGAATCAAAAGTCAAAGAAGTCTTTGGACATTATCCAATCCAAACTCTACTTCTTCTTTTTTTTTTTCTTAAGATGATGAATTTTGAAGGATGGAGAGCAGCTAAGTTAATTTTTTTTGTTTGTTTTCAGACACAGTCCTTTATTATTAACATTATATAAATTCTTAAGACCCATCAAAAATAGACTAGACAAAGAAAATATGGCACATATACACCATGGAATACTATGCAGCCATAAAAAATGATGAGTTTCTGTCCTTTGTAGGGACTTGGACGAATATGGAAACCATCATTCTCAGCAAAATGACGCAAGAACAGAAAACCAAACACAGCATGTTCTCATTCATAGGCGGGTGTTGAACAATGAGAATATGTGGACTTAGGGAGAGGAGCATCACACACTGGGGGCAGTCGTCAGGGGCTAGAGGAGGGACAGGGGTATGAGGGGGAGGGATAGCATGGAAGAAATGCCGGATATAGTCAAAGGGAGAATAGAGGCAGCAAACCACCTGGCTATGTATGCACCTGTGCAACAACCCTGCATAACCTGCCCATGTACCCCAGAACCTAAAGTAAAATAAAATAAAAAGAAATAAATTTACATGATAAAACTTTTAAAAAAGACAATTCATGTAGATAGAAAGTACAATTATTTTAACAGCATAGAAATACCTTTGGAGAAAAAAAAGTATATAAACAACTCATGAAAAATTTTTTTTTAAATAACATGAGTTTTAAATGATTGTCATTATTACCTGAGAGTTTTATTGTAGAATTTGTAGCCAGACTTGTAAAATTCTGTAAACATCTTATAGAAAGTCTATAATAAGAAATTCATACTCAGTGGAAATGCTCCTGGGATTTTTAATGCAGCAATTGAGCTCTTCTTAAATTTTCAAACTACAACAGGCTTGTCAATCAAAGCTTATTGAAATACAAACTTTGCCAATGATCCAGCCACAATCTTACATCCTATGCAGATTTCCAAATGCATTCCATATCCTTCCACAAAAACACTTCCTGATGAATAATGTTTAACTTGGTCTTTTATAGTAGTGGTCCAAAGACTTTAAAAAACATTCTTAAGAAGCTACTACAGGAACTTCTAATTTAATGAATTTTAACAGCTGTTTCTGCCACTAGGCCTATAAGTGGAACTTGATTTCCCTTGAGTCAATTCCATTAATTTGTTTTTATTATTTTAGGATAGCGAATATGCTTTAGCTGGCTTCATTCAGACACTAGAATTGGTGTGGGTGGCACAGCAACTCTGGTTTCAATCAGTCCTCCTCTGAGGGCTTCCCCTGAAGACCACCCAGATGGATGGATGGCGCAAGATCAAGCAGGCCACAGTGGGAGTCGGGGTACATGGCCCCATTCTGCACTCAAGGGTGGCATTTATGCCAAGCACTCGGGAGAATTTCTCAGGACATCAGGGCACTCAGCAGTTTTCCGAGGTGGTAGGGCAATATTATCTCCTCTCAGCTTGCGACATGCACAGACCATCCCTCGGGTGTTTAAACCCATACCTGCTGGAATGAACTTGGAATACAAGGTCAAAAGGGCTGTGCTCAAAACGCAGCGTGGCTTCAAGAGGACTGAATGTGGCTTGAGAGTCTATCTTAGTAAATTAAGGATAATGATATCTGACCTACCAATTTCTCAGCACTATTATATGTATAATATGTGCTTATAAAGATGAATATATTTTTAAAAAAATTATTGCTACACCTTTACAATAATTTTAGACAGAGGCTAATATTAAGCTTACCTAAAAATGTTGTGATTTATAGACCATCTTTCTCTCCATAAGGTGAGGTTGAGGTGAGGTTTATTTTTTTTCTAATTATTTTATTGCCAAACGTGAATTTCTAAGGGCAAAAATTTAGGATATTTCCTTGAGAAATCTGAGCAATTGGGTCAGCAGAGATTCTCTGAATGATTTATTTCTGATCATCAGTGCCTTTTATCATCACATCATGGGCTTTATGAGAGTGCTAAAGAAAGAATCAAGTTGTGCAATCATCTTGGCTCCACATGGTTTGTATTTGGTTACATCTTTATCATAACAGCTTAGTGCGTGGGTTTGCCTGACTCATAAGATCAAGCTCTCAGAAGCTGATTACTCTATAATGCATTGAACTGTAAATGATACCTCAATGAGTAAAATAACTGTTATTTTCATTTTTATTCCCTTGTATCCAAACCTAAGTTTTTGATTGATTAGTGTTGCTGATTTTTGGTGTAGGAAGAGCTGGAAGATGTGGATGTGGCTAGAGGCTTAAAAAATATTATTTTTTGAGAGCTCCCATAGCCAAGACAATTATAAGCAAAAAGAACACAGGAGAAGGCATCACACTACCTGATTTTAAACTATACTACAAGGCTACAGTAATCAAACAGCATGGTACTGGTACCAAAACAGAGATATAGACCAATGAAATAGAACAGAGGCATTGGAGGCAACACAACATATCTACAACCATACAATCTTTGATACACCTGACAAAAACAAGC
>JAPYYA010004164.1:0-12080 GCA_028533165.1 Leontopithecus rosalia | reverse complement strand
TTCACAACTGAAGGAAAAATAAAATCTTTTATGAACAAGCAAGAACTCAAGAGATTATATTACCACCAGGCCTGCTTTACAAGAGCTTCTGAAAGAAGCATTACACATAGAAAGAAACAACCAGTATTAGCCTTTCTAAAAATATACCAAAAAGTAAAGAGCACCAACATAAAGAAGAATTTACATCAACGAATGGATAAAACAGCCAGTTAACATCAAATGGCAGTAACCCTAAATTTAAATAGACTAAATCCCCCAATCAAAAGACACAGCCAAAACCCAACAGCATGTTACATCCAGACCCATTTCACATGCAAGGATACACAAAGACTCAATACAAAGGGATGGAGAAAGATTTACCAACCAAATGAAGAGCAAAAATGAATAAATAAATAAATAAAAAGCTGGAGTTGCAATTCTCATATTGGATAAAATAGATTTTAAAGCAACAAAGATATAATGGTAAAAGGATCAATGCAACAACAAGAGCTAACGATTCTAACACCCAGATACATAGAGATTTAGATTCAATGAGACAGAAAATTTATAAGGATATCAAGGTCTCGAACTCTGATCCGGAACAAGTAAACTTAATAAATGTTTATAGAGCTCTCCACTTTAAACACACAAAATATACATTCTTGTGAATACCACATCACACCTACTCATAGGTTTAAATGAAACATTGATTGGTCATTATTAATACCCATTTTTTTTTCAGAATAAAGCAATATTTTCGTTCACCTCCCTCTTTCTCTTCCTCTTTCTTCCACTCCTTTACTCATATTTTTTCTTTCCTTCTCTCAAAAAAAGAAAGAAATCAACTTGTAAACCTCTAGATCCAGGTCGGCAATGTCTCTCTCATTGCTTGATTTCCTTCCTTCCCTTCCCCCTCTCCCTCCCTTCCTTCCTCCCTTCCTTCCTTCATCTCTTCCTTCCTCCCTCCCTTCCTCCTTCCCTGCCTTCCTTCCTCCCTCCCTTCCTTCTTCCCTCCCTTCCTGCCTTCCTCCCTTCCTCCCCACCAAAAATAAATAAATAAATAAATAAAAATAAATAAAAAATAAAAAATGCATATATATTAGCTTGGCATGGTGGTACATGCATGTAATCCCACCTTCTCAGGAGGCTGAGGCACAAGAATTGTTTGAACCCAGAAGACTGAGGTTGTGGTAAGCCCGGGTCATGCCACTGCACTCCATTCTGGGCAACAGAGTGAGATTCTTTCTCAAAAAAAAAGAATCTGATGAAAGCTAAAGAACTCCCCCAAAATTCAAAAAAGCTTTGCAGGTAATTTCATAGGATTTTCAGACCTTCTGAAGGCACCAATTAACACCTGCTTGAAAAGTGCTTACCAAATGTGGAATATTCCAGCCTGGACAACACAATATTTTTCTGACATGGGATAAATGATAAGTCACTTACTTATTTGATAAACTCTTACTGGACCCTTACTAGGTCGTGTGGGCTGCAGGGGTATTGATATCCTGGTGTTCAAGAGTTAGCAACCCAGGCTGGGTGTCGTGGCTCACATTTGTAGTAATCCCAGCATGTTAGGAGGCCAAGGGAGGTGAATCACCTGAGGTCAGGAGTTTGAGACCAGCCTGGCCAACATAGTGAAACCCCATCTATACTAAAAATACAAAATTAGCCAGGTGTGGTGGCACGTGCCTATAATCCCAGCTACTTGGGAGGCTAAGGCAAAAGAATTGCTTGAACCTGAGAAGCGAAGGTTGCAGTGAGCCAAGACTGTGCCATTGCACTCCAGACTGGGCAGCAGAGCAAGACTTCATCTTAAAAAAAAAGAAAAAAAGTTAGCAATCCAAAAACAGAATTAAAGCAAAGGAGTCTCTTTACATGCATTATATCAACTGAGAAGGTCACCTTGCTATGGCATCTGGCCCCAGAACTCTTGTGTCTGGCTTTTCTGTTCAGATAGAGGGTAGTCTGGCTGTCTCTGATTTAAAACAGATAAGCTGCAAACAGAAAAGTCAAGGGACTTTTCCATAGAACTTGGTGCACAGAAGGATCTGGGTGCAGACGAGCAGAGAGAAGCTGTATTCAACTTCGGCTTCTCATAACCTCCTGTCTTGAGCCCTTCCTGTCAGCGAGGAGACTTCTGTAAACATCTGTCATTCTTCCTCGTCCCACTAAACATGCTTCTTGTAGATTGTCGGCACCAAACTAGTGAATCAAATCTCTGATGACGTAACTCAGAATTGGAAACAGGCATTTTCACCATAAACGGAAGTTTCTGAAAAACTCCTGCCATCTAGGGTTCAAATCATTTCACCACTTTTTGACTTTGGGAAGCACACACATAAAAATGTATTTTTATTATCTGAAAAAAAGGATGATAATCATGACTTCCACATTTAGCTATGAAATTAAATGAAATAATTCATCTGAAGCACTTAAAACTGTAATTGGCATACAGTGAAAGCTCGAGAAATGATAATTATATAACTGTTGTCCTCATCCTCAACAGCTATCTCCTCACCCTTGCAGGAAGCCCACTGGTTTTACTTGCAACGGAAAAGATATTTTGTTGTAGACGCTATTTCCTAAAGTACTACGATTTTTTTCAAATGTGGCTACTAAATTTGTCTATGGAGATGTTGATTTTTGTTTTGACTTAGGCTTGATATTCCAAGCTCCTGCTTGGGTTAGATATGAATTAGGTTATCTAGAGGAAGCAGGTTGAAATTCTTAAAGAGCTGGTGGGATGTGACAAAAGGCTGAGATTTGGAAGTTAACTTTGGAAAAAGAAAAGAAAAAAACAGAATCAGAGAGAGGGATGATTGGTCCTAATTAGGATTGTCCAGAAGAAAACGAAGCAAAGGCTACAGTTGATAGCAACACGTAGGGGACTTTCTCCTATTAGAAAGTGCCCAGGAAAGCGGTTTTTGCTACTGGCCACGGATATTCAGGCAAACTACCCAATTTAGTTTTAGGTGACTTTGATAGAAACGGAATTGCAGGAACAAGATGAAATATCTTCATGAAAGGGAATTCGGAAGTGGTGGTATACTCAGAGGAGAGCTGAGGAATTCAAACACAAAATCCCGTTGGGTCCACCTGGATTCCATGGTGAGGTTACCTACCTGTAGTTTGTAACAAACGCTTTTCTAAATTAAGTGAGAATATTATTCTCTGCAAACAGCAGACTACTGTTATGATGGGCACGTAGAGGAAACAATGCAAGAGGACAACTGATGAGAGGTGCTGTGCTGTAAGTGTCACCTACAGGCCACCCCTTCCCTATTTGCAGACCTAGCCCCAACCCATGAACGAAAACAACAGAAGTGATCTGCCACATGATTTTGCGGAGTTTGGGAAGCTCTGGAGAGCTATAGGTCCACCCATCAGCCAGCAGCCAGTCCCTCACTCACACCCTCTATCCTGCCACAAACATTTGAATCACTGCCATGGCAATGTTCACGGACCCATGCCAAACAAAGGTGCGTACGGCTGCCTGGGATTTAAATGTCTTCCTGTGCAATCTCATCACCCAAGTTCACCAATGTACTTGGAGTTTGCTCCCCACTGCCAGCTTCTTTTGCATTGTCTAGCTGGGCCTACATGCAGAGGTCCTCAGAGACAAGGCTTGAATTCATGCCTGGAATGCTTCAGCATACCATGGAACCCACTCCTTCACCACTGCCTGGGGAAGAGATTCACAAGTACCCAAGGAGTCCTCTGGTTGCCAATGAGCAATTTTCTAGAGTCTTTAATTATGGACCAATGAAAACAATGCCTTTGGTGAACTGCTGCCTACCTTTCACCTCTGACCCGTGGTCAGACATGTGGCCATGAATGTTGCCAGATGGAAATTGTTAGTGAAGAGCCACATTTAACAGAACTTCTATTTATCAACTGAGAGCAGCACTCAGCAGTGATCCTGTGGGCTTGAGCTGTGTTTAATATATGAGTAACCTCAATCTTGTATGTGAAACAGTGTTTGGATGAGGATTGGTCTATGAAAAAGTTCAGGATCCCTTACCAAGCACTAGGACTGTGAGGAGTGTGGCAAAACCAATCCAAATCATTAGGTAATAATGTTCCGGGAGGCAGCCCAAAGCCCAGGTAAACATCCTCACTTGGGTCCAAAGCCTCGCTTGGCAGCGGTCAGACACTACCTTTTCCCCAGATTCCACCATCCAGAGAGGAAGACAGACCCTTACCGCACACAACCCTGCCAACCCAATACTCGTTATCTGTCTTTCCCTAAGCGGAACATTCTGCAGCTCAGATCAGGTGTTTTTAGGAGTCTGATTAATCTTTTCTAAAATGATACAGCATAGGGCTAAAGTGCTGACGGCAGGTTTCAGAAGGTTCAGCCTGAGGGCAGAGTGACGCTAGGGAAGTGGAGTTCCTCATTTCCAAGGTTTCTCAGCTCTAAAAGTGCGCTTTGTAGAAAAACACGTACATACATTCTTAGCTGTCTGGATGCGCAGTATCATCTGCAACGTGCAGCCTTAGAAAGTTTTCCTTTCAACTCGTTATGCTTCGTTCCATCTCTGAACTGTATGATCTCTAACTGCTGTAGTCGGTAAGTATTTGGGCAGATGGATACAAACTGATTAAACACATATGCTTAAGACAGGGATTAGGAACCCTGCTGGTTTAAATAGATCTGTGTAGTGATTGCCACAAGTATCTTAGCTGTTTAGACAATACCGATAAATTAACCCACGGAATCCATTGTTGAATTTAGTTTCTTTACTTTTTAGCGTCTCAGATAATTTTACAAAATTTATGTCACTTTCCAGTATTTCTGTAAAATATTTTAGAGAAAAAGCAGAATCTTCAAGCCATTAATGGAAAACTAATGTAATGAGAAAAACAGGCCAGAGCCACACAGCTGAGAGTCGTCTGCATCTAGAAGCCCATGTCTCCCTTGGAGAAGGTGCTTCCTCGGGGACAGGTGCTTATTACAACATCAGTGTATTTTTCCAGACACCGGGCTCCTTTTTGGGATGTGGGAACTCAGCCTGGGGAAACATTTACTATCCCTAAGCAAGTACTTAGATCTTTGCGAGAAACCTCATTACTTTTTCTACTTTTCTGGTGTGTGCATTTACCTTTCCTTAGAGACTACCAATTAGTAAGACTACAAACTTAATTTGGCATTAATTTATTTGTTACTCTTTTTAATACAAATGTTAAGTGGCTATCCTCTGAGAATCTGTGATTTTTATGTGATTATTCCCCAGACACAACAATCCTCTTGTCTAACTAAGTTAGTGCAACATAAACACAAACTATGCCAGGTTCTAAGACTGTAGACACACACCTGGGAAAATGCCATGGAGTGTATAAATAACCATAACTTGTTTTATTACTGAAATACTTTGAGAGAATTTATATCACTGTACCCTTTTCATAAATAGAAAAACTTACTCAGAGACACAAAAGGATTTCTCCAATGTTACATGGTTCCCACCTCACAGAGGTAGGACTGGTCCCTAAAATTAGAAATCTTACTTCTCAATTCAAGATTCTGCAAGGATATGCTGTAAGACTCCTTGGCCAGGCTCGATGGCTCATGCCTGTAATCCCAGCACTTTGGGAGGCTGAGGTGGGTGGATCACAAGGTCAGGAGATCAAGACCATCCTGGCCAACACCATGAAACCCCGTCTGTACTAAAAATCCAAAAGAAAATAAAATTAGATGGGCGTGGTGGCACACACCTGTAGTCCCAGCTACTCTGGAGGCTGAGGCAGGAGAATGGCTTGAATTCAGGAGGTGGAGGTTGCAGTGAGCCGAGATCATGCCATTGCACTCTAGCCTGCATGACAAAGCAAGGCTCCATCTCAAAAAAAAAACAAAAAAACAGCAGCAGCAACAACAACAACAATAAACCCTCCTCTTGGAAGATGAGCATCCATCTCAAAAAAAAACCCAAATTCCTGTTGGAAGATGAGCAAAGGGAGACGAGAATAAAAATCCTAGTCCCAGAGGGCTGGTCAAGGATCCGACCATCCGCAGAGAAGAATGACCCCAGAACTAAACAGTGACTGGTGTGAGGCCAATGAGATGTAGAAAAGCAGCCAGGGTGAGGCAGCTGAGTAGGGTGAGGAGGGACGTGGAGCCACTAGCCTCATGGCACGCAGGGGTTTCTTGCTCTGTCACCCAGGCTGGAGTGCAGTGGCACAATCTGAGTTCACTGCAACCTTTGCCTTTGGGTGCAAGTGATTCCCATGCCTCAGCCTCCTGATAATAGGCGTGTGCCACCACGTCTGACTAATTTTTTGTATTTTTAGTAGAGATGGGGTTTCATCATGTGGGCCAGGCTGGTCTCAAACTTCTGGCCTCAAGTGATCCGTCCATGTCTGCCTCCCAAAGTGCGGGGATTACAGGTATGAGCCACTGCCTTTGTCTCTTATATGGCATTCTTCGATATGCACATATGTGCCTGTGTCCACATTTCCCCTTTATATAAGGACGCCAGTTATACTGAATTAGGGCCCACCCTCGTGACTTTAACTCGATCAACTACAAAGACCCTGTTCCCAGAAAACATAACATTCACAGGTACCGGGGGTTGGGACGTCAACATCTTTTGGGGGAAACACAGTTCACCCAATATAAAAAAAAAATTGTTTCTTCTTAAAAGGAATCTCCTAATTCAAAAAGAGACATTCTTCACATGCGTATTTTAAGTGTTACTCACCTCAAAACATAAGCAATAACTCTTTTTTATAAAGTTCCATTTTTTTCTTGTTAGGTTTTTAAACTTTCTAATATTTTGACAATTAACCCTTTGAATTTTATATAAAACACTTTCCACTCCTCAAAAAAAGATAAATGCTGTACTACAATGGAAGGCTGCAATCAATATTAGAATTTATTACTCCCGCTTATTTGAACTGTGAACTTTCATTTATTCACATCACTGAGAACAAGTTATGTATTTAAAATGGCTCAAAACCTATGATCTTTTTCTTTCTGTTATTATTTTTTCAGAGGAAACCCTGTTCTGAGAAAGTTATTTTCCAATGTGCCCCTGGAAAAGTTCTACAAGTAGTATTTTCAAAAGGACTTAATTTAATATTTCTAATTTATTTTTTTAATAAATTATATTTACACTTTCAGAGGAAGAGAAAGACTTTTAAAGTGGGGATGGAGAGAAGGGAAGGGTAAAAAGAAGGAAGAGAAGGGGAAGAAGGGTAAACCTGTGAGTGGGAGTAGCCATGTAAATGACTAAGGCTACAGGTTTCTGTTTGGGTTAATCTCAAAGCTGGAGGGCTTTTGAAAGCTCCGTCCACTTTCTGGTCCCTGAACTCAGAAATGCCTAGATTAGCCCTGCCTAGCTAGACAACGGGAATAACATTTTTTCTTGCAGAGCAAATTGTACCAGGGACCTATCCAAGTCTAAATGATCTTTTCAGGCTTGTGTTAGCATTTTTCTTGATTCAAATGCACAAGCAAAGTTTCCCACAGAGAATATCCAGGGTTGCTTTCTTTACTGAAGGGCTTATCTACACCTAGAGAGCTTATCTGTTTGCCTTGACCGTCCATGGACCTCAGGAAAAGACATGATTTCATAAACACCTCATAGAGCCCATCCCTGCACACTTCTTTATCAACTCTGAAGAAGGGTTGACGTGTATGAGGAGTGCAATTTGGATTTTCTTCATGGAGATACGAGAATTCTTAAGTTGGGGCCAAGAACTCCTTATCTATGCATTCCCACTCATGTGCAAATCAGATACTTCTGATTCTCAGCACATCTTTCTTGGGTTTGAGTACAGAAGCAAACAACTTCAGAAAACAGATAACAAGTTTCAAGCTCTAAGGATTGACATTGTAAAGGTCTAGAGCAGTCCTTAGTGAATCAGACAAACAGGAATGTCAACGCTCCGACAGCATCACACAAAGTGCAGTCTGAGAACCACTTTTAGCAGAATTATCAGAAAAGCTTCTCCATTAAAATTATCAAGGTTTCCCAGGCTCTGCTGCAAACCTGGAGCAGAAGTTCTTGGAGTGGGAACTCATGAATCTCATTTTTAACAATTTCCCAGGTGCCCTCAATTCATAGTAAAGTGTGGGCGTTATGCATGACTCAACTGTACGAGGAGAGAGCCAAGGGTTGTGAATATAGGTCCCAACATAGACTTGAGGGGTCCCCTTAAAGACTGATAGTCAGCGATTTGTCACACAAGCTTTAGAAACAGTTGAATTTTAGATAAGGTTTTTTCTGACTTTACTATCTGTAGCAAAATGTGTTTCTACAATCTGATGCTCTCACATTCATCCTTGACTTTGAGTTATCTAAATCTATTTACCTGAATTTCTCTTGAGACAGACAACAACTTCATATCTTTCTGACTTTATATATCCCTTTCCTGGCAAAATGCCTGTATGAGTAGGCACTTAATAAACTTTGGTTGATTAAATAAAGAAACACAGCTGCTTTACTCGCCAGGAACTTAGCAAGAAAATAGTTTATGGTTATTCTCAGTAAACTATTAAGATGTATTATAATGCAGGTTTAATATGAGGCCAGGTCTGATTGGATCTTTCTTTCTAACATCTGAACACGTTCGTTTCTTCTCAAATACTACATCACATCTTGAGTTGAAAACTTGTTTATGCACTGCCTTCCCACCACTTACTAGAAAAGCTACACTAACAACAGGTACCAGAAAAAAGCTAAACGGGCCTAAGCGGAGAGAAATTTTCAATCGACATTTAGTTCATGTATCTGTTCAGTACTAACATGTCTTTTTCACTTAGCTGAGCTCTGCAAACACCTGTCAGTGGTACTTTGAGATACAGCCCTTGGAATATTGCTGCTTCATTCACACAGGGGACGGTAGGGAAGAAAAAGCCAGTGCCAGCGAGAGCTCCTAGGTTGTTGAGACCTCACCTTCCCACCTCTGCTGCGTGCTCTTGGGAGCTCTGGGTAGGGGGCTCACTCAAGCAAGGCTGTGAGAGGTATCTGGGTGACAGATGTGCTGCAGGAGGCATTTCGCAGCAGGTGTTTCTCCAGACTCGCTGTTAGGCTGCAGTTTCCTCCTTCAGGGAGGGTTTAGTGGCTCAGGAAATTAATAAAGTCAGAAAGAAAAAAATTGACCATAAGTCCCGGTGCTAATGTATGTCCTATCTCCTGGAAGTTGATGGAGATCAGACAGCAAAATTCTGGGGATGCAAGCCCTGAGTGGCTTGGCACATCTGCCTTTCGAAGCACCGGCTGAAGAAGCATTGCTGCTAGAAATGTAAGATATGCGGAGTCCTGGGAAAGGGCGGCACTGGGGCTTTGGGTGGTTTTCATGGCTTTTTTCTGTGTTTGTCTTTCAAAGAGAAAAGATGCTGAAATAAAGCTGACTTGAAATAATTTCAGGCATGCGTGTGTCCTGACTCTGGCACGTTCTTTGTCATGTTAACTTCTTTTGATTTCAAAGAACACTGTCAATTTGCTAGGCCCCAAATTCGTGGTGTTTTTAATTTAAACAGAGGGTTGCCAAACCTAGGCCTAAGAGAAATATTTTCATGATCCAGCTCTTTTATCAACTCCACAGCTCGGGTGTGGTTTCATTTCCCAGTCAGCATCCCTCTGTGCTGCTGAGAAATTGGTACAATGTCCCGGAAACATGAACATACTCTCGATGGATTGCCTCTGCCTGAGTCTCTGCCTGACTGAGTCTCCTGGGAAGGATGTGCCATAAGGAATGAGTTAGACAAACAGGGGAACCAAATTAAGATTTCTATTTAATAGCGTAACGTGTGATATAAAGAAAATATGGGGGTCTTATCATAAGAATTCCTGATAACGAGATAATAAGCATAGCTGTCAATCATTGAACATAGACTCAATTGCAGAGCACTTCCCTTGTGGCTCTACAGGTTTCCCATGTCATCCTCCAAACAACCTATGAGTAGACACTATCACCAGCATCGTTACCGTCATTTATACCTGGAGCCAAAGGGTAGAGAGATCCAAGACAGCTGACTTGGACTATGATTTTGCTAGATCGAGGGTTGGTCCACACCCTTAGAAAACAAACCTCGAGAACCCCAGTCGAATCTACGCAGTTGACATTACTTCCCCACCGATTAAACAGATGAGTAATCATGGGGAAAAAAATCACACAGAGGAGCATGTCGACGACACTTTAGAAAAACTGGTTCGTCAAGAGGTGTGGAAGGAGGGAGAGGTGTGTGCTTCGGGTGTGATGCTGATTTTGATATAGCCCAAAGCACTCTTCTGGCAGAAAGGGTGTTCAGAAAGGGGTTTGGAAGTAATGAGATGGTAATTAATTCAGATTTCTGGTGGCCTTTCCTTGACCTTTTCCTTATTGTTTCATTTTGTAATGTCATCCAAGTCTGTGCATAGGATCTGGTTTGTTCTGTAGGCTAAATATAAAGGAAACTGGAGTACAATACTCAAGAAATGTAATTATAAAACTAGAGATAAAGGTTTGGCTTGAAGTTTGACCCAGAGAATAATTATCTTAGATATGCTTTTCCCTAGTAAATAAAGTCGTAGAATTTTCACAATTTTCTACAACTGAACACCTGGGAACCCATTTATATCTTACTGCTAAAGTAGCGAGAGCTCAGAGTTTGCACTGAGTTTATGGAAACAGGCATTTATTTCTAAAACACGTTTTTAAAGTATGCTTCACTACTTTGCTATAAAACTGGCCCTAAAGTATTCTGACAGCTTCTGCTCCAAGCTTTGGAGCACATTTAGCTCTTTTTCGGAGATACTGACCTCCTCACAGCAATTTCAAAGGCAAGAGATTCTTAAGCCTAGTGGGACAACACAGAGCAAGCTCCTGGCCTGATGCTTATGAATAATTAGAATGAGAATCCCGCATAACTGCTCTTTAGGAGGGGAGTCGTGTAAGAATAGGTCTTATTGAAATGTAGACCTTTAGGGGAACTGCCTATAGGATTAGGGTATAAGCAGCTCAGGGAAATAATCCCCTTTATTACATAAACTCTCCTTGAGTCCTATTCCTCATCGATTTGTCAGTCAAGTGGCACTAGGGGAAGGAAAGGGGATAGAAAGAAGATAGAAAAGCAAAACCTCTTTCCTTAGAACTGTGTATACAGTGACATTTTAATATGAGAAATTTCCTTTCTATTCTTGTAACCTATTTTCTTTCTTTTTTCTTTTTTTTGAGACGGAGTTTCGCTCTTGTGACCCAGGCTGGAGTGCAATGGCGCGATCTCGGCTCACCGCAGCCTCCGCCTCCTGGGTTCAGGCAATTCTCCTGCCTCAGCCTCCCGAGTAGCTGGGATGACAGGCACGTGCCACCATGCCCAGCTAATTTTTTGTATTTTTAGTAGAGACGGGGTTTCACCATGTTGACCAGGATGGTCTCGATCTCTTGACCTCGTGATCCACCCGCCTCGGCCTCCCAAAGTGCTGGGATTACAGGCGTGAGCCACCGCGCCCGGCCGTAACCTATTTTCAAAGTATTTACAATTTATGGGGTTTGATACCTATTTTACCTCAAATATTAATTTACAACCTGCGTGCATATTCCTACACTTGCACCTCTCACTCCAGACTGATCCAGTTGGAATCTCCCTGCGGCACCACAGAAAGCTTAGCTTCCTGAGGGCAAATCTTTTCCTGCCATGATACTCAATCAACTACCTCCTATTCTAGAAAACTGGAAAATGGGAAGGAAGGGATTTGCAATGACTCACATGTCTAGACGTAGAACTCAAAGAATCTAGGCCTGCGTAGGAGTGCCGAGGAGTCATAGGTCCCCCTGATGCTGCATATAACCTTCCCTTCCTTTCCCTTAGTCAGCAGGTCGTTCAATGACATGCATTTCCTTAGATTTGGCGATCAGCCCTAAAACGAGTGGTATTTATTATGCTTGCCCCATTCCAGTCTTTCTCAGGTAAAAATCCATTGATGATAGACTGGACTGGGAAAATGTGGCACATATACACCATGGAATATTATGCAGCAATCAAAAATGATGAGTTCGTGTCCTTTGTAGGGACATGGATGAATCTGGAGAACATCATTCTCAGCAAAGTGACACAAGAACAGAAAAGGAAACACCATATATACTCACTCATAGGCGGGTGATGAACAATGAGAACACAT
>JAPYYA010004163.1:0-12082 GCA_028533165.1 Leontopithecus rosalia | reverse complement strand
TTTACGTTGGGCTACAACATGTTCTTTGAACTCACGGAAGTTTTTTATTATCCATAACGTGAAGTTTGATTCTGTTATTGAGATGTGCTCTTCCTCCACCAAGTCTTGTTCCATTGTTGATGAGGAACTGTGATCATCTTTAGAGGGAGAGGGGTTCTGATTTTGAGTATTCTCAGCCTTTTTATGCTGGTTTCTTCCCATCGTTGTAAATTTATCCTCCTGTCGTCTTTGAAATTACCAGCTTTCAGTAGGTCTCTTGAGTGGACATCCAAGATGTTAGTTCCCAGGGCCAGGAACAGCGGCGTTAAGACTGATGGTGTTTTTCTGCTCAGGCTTCTCCTGTCTGGCTTCCTTCTTGTGTCCATAATAGGCGAGTCTGCCTTCCCGGAGCTCCAAACCTCGGTCAGAAGGGGAACCAGTCGCGTTCACTTTGCGCCGAGGTGCCGGCACAACTTCTGCGCCGGCCTCAGGAGTCAGCGCAGGGAACCCGCGTGGCTCCTCCAAACCTCGATCAGAAGGGGAGCCGGCCCCACCTAGTCAGCTCCGAGAGCTGCCGTGCGGAGGTGCCGGCGAAACTACTGCCCCGCGTGGCTCCTCCACTGGGAATCTTCTGCTCCTGAGCGACCAGAATTTGTCTGAAAGTGTGGCGTCCTCTAGTTCTATGAGCTTTAAGTGCGAGCTGCAATCCCGAGATGTTAGTGATCGGCCATCTTGGATCTTTCCCCCTAAACTCCGGCTAATTATTTTTATTTAATTTTTTTATTATACTTTAAGTTCTGGTGTACATGTGGAGATCTTGCAGGATTGTTACATAGGTATACACATGTCACAGTGGTTTGCTGCCTCCATCCCCCCCTTCACCTACATTAGATATTTCTCCTAATGTTATCCCTCCCCAACCTCCCATCCCCCTGCTATAGCTCCCCTAGCCCCCCACCCCCCAACAGACCCCAGTGTATGATGTTCCCCTCCCTGTGTCCATGTATTCTCATTGTTCAACACCCACTTATTAGTAAGAACATGAAGTGTTTGGTTTTGTGTTCTTGTGTCAGTTTGCTGAGAATGATGGTTTCCAGATTCATCCATGTCCCTGCAAAGGACATGAACTCATCCTTTTTAATGGCTGCATGATATTCCATGGTGTATATCTGCCACATTGTCTTTATCCAGTTTATCCTTAATGGGCATTTGGATTGGTTCCAAGTATTTGCTACTGTAAACAGTGCTGCAATGAACATACATGTGCATGTGTCTTTATAATAGAATAATTTACAATCCTTTGGGTATATACCCAGTAATGGGATTGCTGGGTCAAATGGTATTTCTATTTCTAGATCCTTGAGGAATCGCCACACTGTCTTCCACAATGGTTGCACTAATTTACACTCCCACCAACAGTGTGAAAGAGTTCCTATTTCTCCACATCCTCTCCAGCATCTGTTGTCTCCAGATTTTTTAATGATTGCCATTCTAACTGGAGTAAGACAGTATCTCAATGTGGTTTTGATTTGCATTTCTCTAACCACCAGTGATGATGAGCATTTTTTCATATGTTTGTTGGCCGCATAAATGTCTTCTTTTGAAAAGTGACTGTTCATATCTGTTGCCCACTTTTTGATGGAGTTGTTGGTTTTTTTCTTGTAAATTTGTTTTGGTTCTTTGTAGATTCTGGATATTAGCCCTTTGTCAGATGCGTAGCTTGCAAAATTTTTTTCCCATTATGTTGGTTGCTAGTTCACTCTAATGATTGTTTCCATTGCTGTGCAGAAGCTCTTCAGTTTAATTAGATCCCATTTGTCTATTTTGGCTTTTGCTGCCATTTCTTTTGGTGTTTTAGCCATGTAGTCTTTGCCTATGCCTATGTCCTGAATGGTATTGCCTATGTTTTCTTTTAGGGTTTTTATGGTGTTAGCGCTTATGTTTAAATCTTTAATCCATCTGGAGTTAGTTTTTGTATAAGTTGTAAGGAATGGGTCCAGTTTCAGCTTTCTGCACATTGTTAGCCAGTTTTCCCAACACCGTTTTTTAAACAGGGAATCCTTTCCCTGTTGCTTGTTTTTGTCAAGTTTCTCAAAGATCCAATGGTTGCAGGTGTGTGGCATTACTTCGGAGGCCTCTGTTCTGTTCCATTGGTCTATATCTCTGTTTTGGTAGCAGTACCATGCTGTTTTGCTTACTGTAGCCTTATAGCATAGTTTTGAAGTCAGGTAACGTGATGTCTCCAACTTTGTTCTTTTTGCTTAGGATTGTCTCAGCTATGCAGGTTCTTTTTTGGTTCCATATGAAGTTTAAGGTGGTTTTTTCCAGTTCTGTGAAGAAGGTCATTGGTAGCTTGATGGGGATAGCATTGAATCTACAAATTACTTTGGGCAGTATGGCCATTTTCATGATATTGATTCTTCCTAACCATGAGCATGGAATGTTTTTCCATCTGTTTGTGTCCTCTCTTATTTTCTTGACCAGTGGTTTGTAGTTCTCTTTGAAGAGTTCCTTCACATCCCTTCTTAGTTGTATTCCTAGGTATTTTATTCTCTTTGTAGCAATTGTGAATGGCAGTTCTTTCTTCATTTGGCTCTCTGTCTGTTATTGATGTATAGGAATGCTTGAGATGTTTGCACATTGATTTTGTATCCTGAGACTTTGCTGAAGTTGCTTATATACAGAGAACACCACAAAGATATTCCTCAAGAAGAGCAACCCCAAGGCACATAATCATCAGATTCACCAGGGTTGAAATGAAGGAAAAAATGCTAAGGGCAGCAAGAGATAAAGGTCGGGTTACCCACAAAAGGAAGCTCATCAGACTCACAGAAGATCTCTCGGCAGAAACCCAACAAGCCAGAAGAGAGTAGGGGCCAATATTCAATTTCCTTAAAGAAAAGAACTTTCAACCCAGAATTTCATATCCAGCCAAACTAAGCTTCATAAGTGAAGGAGAAATAAAATCCTTTACGGACAAGCAATTGCTGAGAGATTTCATCACCATCTGGCCTGCCTTATAAGAGCTCCTGAAGGAAGCACTAAACATAGAAAGGAACAACCAGTACCAGCTACTGCAAAAACATACCAAATGGTAAAGACCATTGATGCAATGAAGAAACTGTGTCGACTAACGGGCAAAACAACCAGCTAGTATCAAAATGGCAGGAACAGATTCACACATAACAATATTAACCTTAAATGTAAATGGGTTAAATGCCCCAATCAAAAGACACAGACTGGCAAATTGGATAAAAAGTCAAGACCCATCGGTATGCTGAATTCAGGAGACCCATCTCACATGCAAAGACACACATAGACTCAAAATAAAGGGATGGAGGAAGATTTACCAAGCAAATGGAGAGCAAAAAAAGCAGGGCTTGCAATCCTAGTCTCTGATAAAACGGTCTTTAAACCAACAAAGCTCAAAAGAGACAAAGAAGGGCATTACATAATGGTAAAGGGATCAATGCAACAAGAAGAGCTAACGATCCTAAATATATATGCATCCAATATGGGAGCACCCAGATACATAAAGCAAGTTCTTAACGACTTACAAAGAGACTTAGACTCCCACACAAAAATGGTGGAGATTTTAACACTTCACTGTCAATATTAGACAGATCAATGAGACAGAAAATTAATGAGCATATCCAGGACTTGAACTTAGATCTGGACCAAGTAGACCTAATATACATCTACATAACTCTCCACCCCAAATCCACAGAATATACATTTTTCTCAGCACCACGTTGTACTTACTCTAAAATTGACCACATAATTGGAAGTAAATCACTCCTCGGCAAATGCAAAGGAACAGAAATCATAACAACCAGTCCCTCAGACAACGGTGCAATCAAATTAGAACTCAGGACTAAGAAACTCATGCAAAACTGCACAACTACATAGAAACTGAACAACCTGCTCCTGAATGACTACTGGATAAATAATGAAATGGAGGCAGAAATAAAGATGTTCTTTGAAACCAATGAGAATGAAGGCATAATATACCAGAATCTCTGGGACACATTTAAAGCAGTGTCTAGAGGGAAATTTATAACACTAAATGCCCACATGAGAAGTGAGGAAAGCTCTAAAATCGACACCCTGTCATCGCAATTAAAAGAACTAGAGGAGCAAGAATAAACAAATTCAAAAGCGAGGAGAAGACAAGAAATAACTAAGATCAGAGCAGAACTGAAGGAGACAGAGACACAAAAAACCCTTTAAAAATCAATAAATCAAGGAGCTGGTTTTTTGAAAAGATCAACAAAATAGATAGACCATTAGCCAGACCAATAAAAAAGAAAAGAGAGAAGAATCAAATAGATGCAATAAAATATGACAAAGGGGATGTCACCACCAATTCCACAGATATACAAACTATCATCAGAGATTACTACAAACAACTCTATGCACATAAACCAGTAAGTCCAGAAGAAATGGATAAATTCTTGGACACTTACGCCCTTCCAAGACTAAACCAGGAAGATGTTGAATTCCTGAATAGACTAATAAGAAGGTTTGAAGTTGAGGCAGCAATTAATAGCCTACCAACCATAAAATGTCCCGGTCCAGATGGGCTCACAGCCGAATTCTACCAGATTTACAAAGAGGAGCTGGTACCATTCCTTCTGAAACTATTCTAAACAATACAAAAAGAGGGAATACTCCCGAATTCATTTTATGAGACCAACATCGTCCTGATACCAAAACTTGGCAGAGACACAACAAAAAAATTTTTATATAGAGAGTCATGCTATGTTTCCCAGGGTGGTTTTGAGTTCCTGGCCTCAAGCAATCCTTCCACCTTGCCTCCCAAAGTGCTGGGATTATAGACAGGCCTGGCCCCCTCCTCCTTTAAATTGCTTTTGCATCTTTGTCAAAAATCATTTGGCCATACTTATGT
Organism: Leontopithecus rosalia; assembly: GCA_028533165.1. Classification (NCBI taxonomy): domain Eukaryota; kingdom Metazoa; phylum Chordata; class Mammalia; order Primates; family Cebidae; genus Leontopithecus; species Leontopithecus rosalia. Next base: position 7,194 of record JAPYYA010004163.1, on the reverse strand, counting down.
GAGTCTATTTCTGGGTTCTCTATTTCTGTTCCATTGATCTATGTATCTTTTTCCACCAGTATCACATTTATTGTAGCTATGTAGTAAGCCTGAACATCAACTAGAGCGATTCCTCCCACTTTATTCTTCTCTAACAAAATTGTCTTAGCCACACTAGTTCCTTTGCCTTTCCATAGAAATTTTAGCATAAGCTTGTGTATGTCTACAAAGAACCTTGCTGAAAGTCTAATAGAAATTGCATTAAACCTATGGATCATTTCAGGTGTTCTTTAATTTCTTTCATTGGCATTTTATTTTTCAGCAAAAGACCCTGACCAGGTTTTATACCTAAGTATACATATATTTTTAGTGATGATGAATGGTATCATAGTCTTATTTTTTGTTTTTATATGTTCATTGCTAGGACAGGAATATAGAAAGGTGATTGCTTTTCGTGTGTTGATCTTGTATCTTTTGACCTTGCTGAACTCACATATTAGTTCTAAGAGTGTTTTGTAGATTCCTGGGGGATTTTCTATATAGACCATCACATCTATCTGCAAATAGAGAAAGTTTTCTTTCTGATCTGCATATCTTTCCTTACCTTACAGCAGCAGCGACTGGGACTTCCAGTACTAGGCTGAATAATGAGAGTATACGTCCTTATCTTGTTCCCAATCTTGGAGGAAAAGCATTTTGTTTTTCTTCATTAAGTATGATGCTACCTGTGGGTTTTTTTGTTTATATGTTTGTTTTTGGAGATGATCTTTATGAGTCTGAAGAAATTCCCCTCTATTGCTAGTGTACTGAGAGGTGTTTTCGGTTTTTTTGAGACAGAGTCTCGCGCTGTCACCCAGGCCAGAGTGAAGTGGCACGGTTTCAGTTCATTGCAACCTCTGTCTCCCAGGTTCAAGCGATTCTCCTGCCTCAGCCACCTGAGTAGCTGGGATTACAGGCGCCCACCACCACACCCGGCTAAATTTTATATTTTTAGTAGGGACAGGGTTTCACCATGTTGACCAGTCTGGTGTCAAACTCTTGACCTCAAGTGATCCTCCCAACTCAGCCTCCCAGAGTGCTGGGATGACAGGCATGAGCCGCCACACCTGACCTATATCGAGAGTTTTTTGTCCTTTCCTTTCTTCTTCTTCTTTTTTTTTCTGTTTTTTTTTTTTTTTTGTATTTTTTCTGAGATGGAGTCTTGCTTGTTGCCCAAGCTGGAATGCAGTGGCTCGATCTTGGCTCATTGCAACCTCCACCTCCTTAGTTCAAGTGATTCACCTGACTCTGCCTCCTGAACAGCTGGGATTACAGGCGTGCATGCCACCAAGCCCAGCTATTTTTTGTATTTTTAGTAGAGACAGGGTTTCACCATGTTGGCCAGGCTAGTCTCAAACCCCCCACCTCAAGTTATCCACCTGCCTCAGTGTTTCAAAGTACTGGGATTACAGGCATGAGCCACCACGCCTGGCCTATTGAGAGTTCTAATCATGATCTGGTGTTGAGTTTTGTCAAATGCTTTTTCTGCATTAATTGATATAATCGTGATTTTTCTTTTTTAGCCTGTTGATATGGTAAATTATATCCATTGAGTTTTGAATTTTTTTGTTGAGACAGGGTCTCACCTCTGGTGCCTAGGCTGGAATGCAATGGTGCAACCACAGTTTACTGCAGCCTCGAAATCTTAGGCTCAAGTGACCCTCCTGTCTCAGCTTCCCAAGTAGCTGGGACTACAGGCAACAGACCATCATGCCTGGCTAATTTTTCTGATTTGTTATAGAGATAAGGTCTTACCATGTTGCCCAGGCTGGTCTTGAACTCCTGGTCTCGAGTGATCTTCTGGCCTTAGCCTCCTAAAGTATTGGGATTACAGACACAAGCTACCATGCCTGGCCTCATTTTGAATGTTGAACCAACCCTGCATACCTAGAATAAACCCCACTTGGCCATGGTGCATTATTCTTTTTATATATTGTTGGATTGAATTTGATCAAATTTTGTTTAGAATTTTTGCATCTAAATTCATGAGAGAGAGTGGTATGTAGTTATCTTCTTTTGTATGTTGTCTTTGTCTGGTGTTGACATCAGGGTAATACTTGGGAAACGTTCCCTCTTCTTTCGTGTAAAATTGGTGCTAATCCTTCTTAGAATATTTCATACAATTCTCCAGTGAAAAAATTTTGGCCTAGAGATTTTTTTTCTGAAATCTCTTTAATTATACAAATCCAATTTCTTTAATGGTTATAGAATTATTCAGATTATCGATTTCATTTTGGTAGAGTTTTGGAGAGTTCATGGGTTTTGAGGAATTGATTTATTTCTTTTAAGTTGTTGATTTATTAGCACAGGGATGTTTGTGGTATTTCCTTATGATTTCTTTAATAGCTGTAGGATCTGTAGTAAGAGCTTCTGTTTCATTTCCGATGTTGGTAATTTGTGTTTTCTCTTTTTATTTCTGTCAGTCTTGCTAGAAGTTTGTCAGTTTTATCGACTTTTTTTTTCTGAAGAACCAGCTTTTTGCTTCATTGCTTTTCTTTACTGTTTTCCTGATTTTAATTTCATTTATTTCTGCTCTTTTTTTTTCTTTCCTGAGGCAGAGTCTTGCTCTGTTGCCCAGGCTGGAGTGCAGTGGCATGATCTCGGCTCACTGCAAACTTGGCCTCCTGGGTTCAAGCAGTTTTTCTGTTTCAGCCTCCTGATTAGCTGAGGTTACAGGGGCCAGCCACCATGCCCAGCTAATTTTTTTCTATTTTTAGTAGAATCAGGGTTTCACCACATTGGACAGGCTAGTCTTGAACTCCTGACCTTGGTTGATCTGCCCGCCTCAGCCTCCCAAAGTGCTGGGATTACAGGTGTGAGCCACCAGGCCCGGCCTTATTTCTGCTCTTATCTTGATTACTTCTCCCATTTCTACTTGGTTTCAGTTTATTTTGCCCTTTTTTTCTTGTGTGTGTGTGTGTGTGTATGTGTGTGTGTGTGTGTGTGTGTGTGTGTGTGTTCATTTTTTTTTTTACATAAGAATTTAGATTATTGATTGGTTTTTGTTTTCCTTTTGTTTTTTTGTAGAGACAGGGTCTTGATATGTTGCTTTGGCTTGTCTTGAACTCCTGGGCTCAAGTGATCCTCCTCTCTTTGCCTCCCAAAGTGCTGGGATTACAGGCGTGAGCCACCGCACCTGGCCTAGATTTTTTTTTTTTTTCAGAGATGATGTCTCGCTATGTTGCCTAGGCTAGTCTTGAACTCCTCCTTCCTCAGCTGGGATTATAGGTGTACACCAGCGCACCCAGCTGGGTTGTGCTTTGTTGTTTTTGTTTGTTTGTTTGTTTTTGAGACACTCTTGCTTTGCTGCCTAGCCTGGAGTGCAGTGGTGTGGTGTTGGCTCACTGCAACCTCCGCCTCCCGGATTCAAGTGATTCTCCTGCCTCAGCCACCGAAGAAGCTGGGATTACAGGTGTGTGCAACAACGCCTAGCTAACTTTTGTATTTTTAGTAGAGACGGGGCTTCACCATCTTGGGCAGGCTGGTCTCAAACTCCTGGCCTAATGTGATCCACCCGCCTCAGCCTCCCACAGTGCTGGGATTACAGATGTATGCCACCATGCCCAGCCAGAGTTGTGCTTTTTAAAATACACTCTGCACTGGGTGCAGTGGCTCATGCCTGTAATCCCAGCACTTTGGGAGGCTGAGGCGGGTGGATCGCCTTAGGTAAGGAGTTCAAGACCAGCCTGACCAACATGGCAAAACCCTGTCTCTACTAAAAATACAAAAATTAGCTGGGCGTGGTGGTGTGCACCTGTAGTCTCAGCTACTCGAGAGGCTGAGACAGGAGAATTGCTTGAACCTGGGAGGCGGAGGTTGCAGTGAGTCAAGATCTTACCACTGTACTCCAGCCTGGGTGACAGAGCGAGACTCCATCTCAAAAAAAAAACAAACAAACCACAACTCTGCTTATTATTTTCTTTTAATTGGTATATTTAGATCATTAACATTGAAGGGAATTTTAAAAAAAATTTTTTCTTTCTCTTTTGACAACAACTACTTCAAGGAAGAAGGTAATTATTAATATGTCAGGAATTCAGTCTACCATTTTATTATTCATTTTTTGTTTGTTCTGTTTCTCATTCTTCTGCTTATTTTTGCTTGCCTTCCTGGAATATATTTTTGTTTTGTTTCTTCTTTTTTTTTTTGTTTGAGACGGAGTTTCACTGTTGTTACCCAGACTGGAGTGCAATGGCATGATCTCGGCTCACTGCAACCTCTGCCTTCTGGGTTCAAGCAATTCTCCTGCCTCAGCCTCCCCTAGCTGGGACTACAGGTGCGCACCACCATGCCCAGCTAATTTTTGTATTTTTAGTAGAGACGGGGTTTCACCATGTTGACTAGGATGGTCTCGATCTCTTGACCTTGTGATCCACCCGCCTCAGCCTACCAAAGTGCTGCGATTACAGGCGTGAGCCACCGTGTTTTGTTTCTTCTTTTGTTCCTGTTATATATTTTAGAGTTTCATTTGGATTTATTTATACTGTTTCTGAATATATTGCTTTGGATAGTTTTCCTAGTAGTTGCTGTGTATCATACACACACACACACACACACACACACACACAAACGCACACACACACACACACACACACGCACGCACACTTATCATAGCCAAGTGGTGCTCCAATGAGTTCAGATTGAGTAAATTCTATTGATCTGTCTTCAAGTTCACTGAATCTATCCTCTGTCATCTCCACTCTGTTACTGAGCCCATCCAGTGAGTTTTAAAATTTCAGTTATTCTTTTCATTCCATAATTCCTTTTAGTCCTTTGTTTTGTTTTTTTGAGAGAGGGTCTCACTCTGTTGTCAAGGCTGGAGCGCAGTGGTGGGATATCGGTTCATGGCAACCTCTGCCTCCTGGGCTCCTCCCACCTCAGCCTCCTGAGTAGCTGGGACCACAGGTATGCGCCGCCATGCTTTGCTAATTTTTTGTATTAATTTGGTATATAAATTTAATTAATTTGTATCTAAATTTTGTAGAGTTGCATTTTGCATTTTTTTGCAGTTGCATTTTCTATCAATTTTTTTGTGGTTGCATTTTGTATTAATTTTGTATATAAATTTTGTAGAGCTGCAGTTTGTATTTTTTCGTAGAGACAAGGCTTCACCATGTTGTCCAGGCTGAGTTCTTTTTTAAAGCATCTATTTAATTGCTGAGATTTTCAATTTTTCATTTATTTCAAATGAATTTGTAATTGATTGTTGAGAAACTTAAAAGCCCTTGTCAGATAATTCCAACATTTGATTCATCTTGATATTGGTGTCCACTGTCTTTTCTGATCCAAACTGTGGTTTTCCTGGCTCTTGTTATGATCAGTGATTTTTAATTGATATACTGGACATTTTGGTATTAGCAGGCAGTTACCCTGCTTAGCATGTAGGTTCTGGTCTACTTTAGTGGGCCAAGTCAGTTTAGTCATTGGCCAATGACAGTTTAGTTTTCTGAGCCCATGCAATATTACTTTGGTTGGCTTGATTTTTCTGCTATTACTGGGGTTTCTGCTCAATCCTTGCTGGTTCTGCCTACAGGCACAGAAGGTCCTTCCTTCTTTGAGTTGCATATTTTTGGTGGGTGATCTACTAGGGGAGACAGTTGCTGAAGCCACTGTGTGTGAGTCTCCTTATGACGTTGGGTGGAGGGAAGAGAGACACAGAGCTTTGCTCCTGCTACCACTGCAAGCAAATTGGGTTGCCTACCGGTACCCCAGTTCTGGAGGGGGCACTGAGACATCCCAGGACTTTGCTTACTGCTACAAGTAGATTGGACCACTTTCTGGGGCTGCAGTTATGGAGCAAGTCTTAGATCTCCTCACTAGGTCTGTGTCTGGCTTCATCTTTCCCAGTCCTTTGTGCCTGTGTGCATGCATGCCTCTGTGTGTGTGTGTGTGTGTGTGTGTGTGTGTGTGTGTGTGCGCGCGCGTGCGTGTATGACTGTTGGTTTTAGGTTGCATTCCTCTTTGGCACCCAATCTAGGAGTATACAGGAGATAAAAAGAAAATTGAGGAAACTGAGTCTTCTTCTTTCCTGCTTTCAGGGTCCTTTTATCATTGCTTATTGAATAATTTCTAGGGTATAGAGTTGCATTTGAAGGAGAGGAGCAGGGAAAAGTGAATCGATGTTATTTTATTCCAGAATCAGAAGCCCCTAGTGTAGTTTTAAATTACATTTCTTTTAGTGTGAGTGAGGTTGAGCATCTTTTGATAAGTTTTAAAATCATTTTTATTCCTTTTTCTGTATTTCATTTTCTGTGAACTGTTAATATCATTCGCTTATTTTTATCTTGGGCTGGAGGTCTTTGATATATTGATTTGTAAGAGCTATTTTCATATTCACTAGGAATTGCAGGTATTTCCCCTTTTTAAATCTCAGTTTACCTTTTGACTTTGACTTTGTTATGGTATGTTTTTTGCCTTGCAGTTTTCGTTTTTTGTTTCTTCTTTGAGACAAAGTCTCACTCTGTCACCCAGGCTGGAGTGCAGTGGCATGGTCATGGCTTACTGCAGCCTCAACCTCCTAGGTCCAAGATCCTCCTGACTCAGCTTCCCAAGTAGCTGGTACCAGCTGTGCCCCACCACATCTGGCTAATTTTTACATTTTTTGTAGAGACAGGATCTCTCTATGTTGCTTAGATTGGCCTTGAACTCCCAGGCTCAAGCAATCATTTCACCTTGGTCTGGGATTACAGTTGTGATCCACCATGCCTGGCCTTTTATTTTATTTTTTTTAATGCAGTTAAATACATCAGCCTCTTCCATAGCTTCTGGGTTTTGTATCATTCTTAGAATGTCCTCCCTATTTCAAAATTTTCTTTTTAAAGTCTTCATGTTTTTCTTCTACTACTTTTATGATTTCATTTTTTATTTTTAAATCTTTGGCTTATCTGGAATTCATTTAGATACAAGTTTGGGTTAGTGTATTCAGTTGTCCCAAAGAATTTATTGAATAATCCATCATTTCCTCACTACTTTGGAATGCTAACTCTTGTTTTTTTGTTGTTGTTGTTGTTTTTTGGGGGGGGAGGAAGGGAGGAAGGCAGGAAGGGAGGGAAGGAGGAAGGGAGGGAGGAAGGAAGGGATGAAGGAAGGAAGGAAGGGAGGAAAAGAAGGAGGGGGGGAGAGGGAAGGGAAGGAAGGAAATCAAGCAATGAGAGAGATATTGCCGACCTGGATCTA
>JAPYYA010004162.1:0-12083 GCA_028533165.1 Leontopithecus rosalia | reverse complement strand
GGAAAATGTGGCACATATACACCATGGAATATTATGCAGCAATCAAAAATGATGAGTTCGTGTCCTTTGTAGGGACATGGATGAATCTGGAGAACATCATTCTCAGCAAACTGACACAAGAACAGAAAAGGAAACACCGTATATACTCACTCATAGGTGGGTGATGAACAATGAGAACACATGGACACAGGGAAGGGAGTACCACACACTGAGGTCTATTGGGGGAAATAGGGGAGGGACAGCGTCGGGGGGGAGCGGGGGAGGGATGGCATGGGGAGAAATGCCAAATATGGGAGAAGGGGCAGAAGGCAGCAAAACACACTGCCACGTGTGTACCTATGCAACTATCTTGCATGTTTTGCACATGTATCCCAAAACCTAAAATGCAATAAAAATTTAAAAAAAAATAGAAATTTTGATAATCGATGTACAAATGATCACAGCTTAATATAGGGAGATCTGATTCTGGGCTGCTTCTACACAGGAAGGGGCAGGAAGACTCCAGTTGTCAGTCTGGACACAACATTTAGCACATAGAGTTAGCTGCTGTAAAGGTCAAGCCCTAGAAACATACTGATCTGTTTTTGTAGTGGTCATGACTACTGGATGGGTGTTGAGTGGTGGCTCTATCTGCTTGACCCAGCAGAAATCCTGTTGAGCAGCTTGCAGTAAGGGTTCAGGAGTTCTATGACAGCAGAATAAGACCCATGGGCCAGACAACTGGTCATTGCAACAGGTTTCATCATGAAGTGACGAGGTAGGCATGTACATCAGTGGGCAGTCTAGAATAAGGCTCAACATAAAAATGCTGAGACAGGTTGCCAGCAGGTAGCAGAGCCCACCTCAGGGCTGTATGAGAGGGTGGATTTGGGTTTTGGGGATGAGATAAGCAAGAGAAAGGCAGATGGTCCCAAGTCCTGAGAGTGCAGGAATGTTCAGCAGGTGACAAGAATGGGCTTTGGTACAGGGAATAAATAGAAATTCCATCATCAGAAATGAGTCACTGCTTGAGATCCAAATCTTATGAACAGGGAAAGAGTACACTTTTCATAGCATGAGTACAGATCAGAAACAGTCAAGGGGATCTGGACACTGGGCCCTGGGTGTTAGACTATAGCTCCAGAAATCCCATCAGCAGCAGGTCAGGCTGAGTTGTGGGGACCTGGGTGGGCCGAGCCTGCAGCTGGAGTCAGATGGTACCACTGAACCATGGGAGAGATACAGAAGCTGGGACTCAAAGCCACAGCTTTCTCTGGCCCATAAGGCACTCCCCTTCTCTCCAAGGCACACTGGGCTAGGCCAGCCTTCAGCCCTGGCAAGAATGAAGGAAGCAGGCACACACACGTTTCCTTGAGCCTGAGGCTCTTCTCTTCATCTCTTCTGTTGTCATTTAGAGGATTCTGGCAGAGGTTTGGGGTCAGTAGCTGAGTTAACTCACCTTACAGATTATTGTGGTTCAGGAACTTTTTTAGTCTTTAAGTCTTTCCCCTCTGCTTTTAGTATTTTAAGGAGCAGATAATTTTTCAAATGCAAATTTCCTAATTAGATATGATATTCTCACTACCTGACATATTATGTATTTATTTGTTGTCCACATCACCTAAAAGGATTGCCAGCTCCCAAGTGCAGGGTCTTTGTTTGTTCAGTACTGGGTTCCAAGTGCCAAGACCAGTGTCTGTCACATAGTAGACGCTCAGCTGTTTGTTGAGTGAACAAATGTGAATAAATGAATAAGCAAGTGAACATTCCATTCTTATGGGCTTGTCTAGCTCTAAGCTGTCCACAGACATGGTATATCCAAATGAGTTAATTCATGGGTTCATACTAAGTAATCAAAAGGTTTCTCTGGATATGGTAGGAAAATTATGACTTGACAAAATGAAATGATCATTCCTTTGTTAGTTACTCTAAGAGTAATTCAGATTTTTATGTTACTTCAAACTTTGACCCTTCTCATTTTCCTACAAGAAATATAAGCTTTGCTTGTTTGTGTTTATAATCAGCGGGATGGATTTTACTTCATCAAAAGGGCATTATTTTCCCCTTTAAAGTGGACCTGTGTTAAAGTTTACTATAATTTACTGAATACTCATTCTGTGCTTGCACTATTCTAAGCACTTTTTATATATCAACTCATCTTTTTAATAGTTGCATGTGGCATTATTCTTCTTCCTATTTTTCCTATGGAGAGCACAGATAAGTTAAATAATTTGCCTAAGGTCATACTACTAATAAGTAAAGAATCTGGGAGCATCCTTAGTATCAGACTATATAGCTTATACTGGTATATTAGTAAACATCACTTATGTTTTCATTTATTGAGTGAATAGAGGATAAATAAGATATGTTGACTGCTTCATAGGCTTCCTGTGAGGATAAAATGAGTTAATACAGGCAAAACACTTAAAGCAATCAACAAATGTTAGCCTTTTTCATCCACTACCACCCTCTAGGAACTCACAGTCTTATAGATGAGACAGCATGATAAATATACTTCAGGCACACACATATATGGAGATGTACACGTATGGATGGAAACATACATATCGATCTCATTATATTTTTATTTGGGATTGATCAATATTTTCTTTCACTGATGGAGATTGGGAGGGAAGAGCTGAAGCCAGATACATGAAGTTTATTTTGAATCACACAAGAAGGCAGTGTGGCTCACAGCTGGAGAAATTACAGATCTCAGCCACTCCTCAGTTGGCCTGATAGAAAAGCATTTGCACATAGAAAGAAAATGGCTGGCATTTATTCTGTGCTCACTATGTGCTGGACACTGCTAAGCACTTTACATGGATTATACCCTTGAATCCTCATCACATCCCTTCACATTAGGTACCATTATCCACATGCAAGTGATGAAGAGATAGAAGCCTGGGAGGCTAAGGACTTGCCTGGGGTCCCCCAGATGGCTCGTGCATGCTACAAAGCCAGAGCTTTTAATGATTTCTCAATATCACAAGATCCCTCGTTGGGGAAGAGGTGGTCAATCTTGAAAACTGCTGCTATCTAAGGCTTCTTATGAAATGCAGGACATGGTTAGGATAGAAATTGGTAATTTTTTAAATTACATAATTAGAAATCTCTTTTAAGATAATTTTTAAATTTTAAATCCCATTCATTTGCTGAATAATTTTCTTGAGTTAGCTCTAATAACATCATTTAGCATAATTATTTGAGATACAAGAGCTTAAGATAGAATTCTTAAGAACAGTGTCTGATTGCTGACAGGTAATTTTGTCATGCAGTAATAGATTTAAGGTAAGTCCCAGTTGTCACAGCCATGAATACTCGGGATTTCTGTACAGGCTTGTGGTGTCGAATCCCTATTAACCTCAATAGGGGAGGCATTAGGCTTCAAGAGGGGCTAAAGAAGAGACCCAGAGCCAGCAAAGGAGACCTGGGGTATTTTAGGGGCTCACATGTCGGGGACACAGTCCGGTGGTGGTGGGCTGGACAAGATAACCAACAGTGGTGGTGAACAGGGCGGGAAACCCACAGTGCTTCAAGCAGCATGCAGTCTATACAGCATTTCCACTTAACACCTTCTCCTTAATGACCTCCACCTACCTACCTTAATTTAATCCAAGTCGCAGGGTCTCAATCCCCAGTACTGCCCGTGTTCTGCAAGACAGCCTAGGGACTCAGATATTCCTCATAGACAAGGAACAAAATTCTGGGTTGGCCATGCCAGATTCCCTATCTCAGACCACGCATTCAGATACGGCTTCCATGCAGGGTCATTCTAAGGGTGTGCTCAAGTGATTGCTGTCCCGTGCATTTATCCTATGAAGCTGGTTGTATTTTTCTTCATTTGTTTGTTTCATTCATTCATCTACTCACTCAGCACATGCATAGTGAGCCTACACAGGATTTGTTCTAAGTGAACATGACAGCTTCCAGCTTGATGGATCTCCCCTTACTTTCATAGCAGAAGGAACTAGGAAAACAAGCTAAGGCAGGAAATGAGCGGGTAATGGGGGATAAGTCCCCACAGGGAAAGGAGCCACCACCAGTGGGTGGGGTGGTGAAGTAGAAACAGCCTGAATGGGAAGAAAAAGCCAGTAGGGTAGAAGCAGGGAGGGTTCCAAAGGAGAAAGCAAGACAAATCAGTGTTATTTGCCCCATTTTGCCAGAATCAGGAGCAGGTACCAGGTTAGAGGAAATTGGGGAGGTGGCATGGGAAGTAGTATTGAGCCAAAGAAAAGAGTAGCAGGCCACTTGCCTAATATCTGCAAGAATACCCAGTTTGCACGTTCCTTTGTCTGTGGTTTGGTTTGATAGGCTATTGCATCACTATGTCATTGTCTAATTGTCCAGGGTGGAGAAAGTGACCCATCCTGCAGTAGAAGCAGGTAGGAAAGTGTGAGATTTCAATTCTTTGTTTGGATGCCTGGAGCTTCCAAAAGCTCCAGGGAGCTTACCTATGATGGAGCCTCTCACAGTTTGTTTATCTTACTTTGTATCTGATCATTTAAATCTGAAAACAAATTATGACTCACCTTGATGTGTTGGGTGCTAGGTTAGATGCCCAAAGGCACTTAGAATAGGTGTATCTATCACCTGAAAATGTAGCTTCTCTTTTTCCTCTTGTGTAAATAATTTGGTAATCACTAAAAAAGGACCTCAGACCATTTGGAAGAATCAACACAGCAACAGCACAGTTTATCTGCCTGTGAAAAGCTATTGCAGTCCCACGAGGACACTTAACACATTGGCCTTGGATCTGGGACTCTATCAGCCCACTAGACCATACTGGGCTGGGGTCACTCTTTCACAGAGTGCCTTCAACTTCCACAGTGTGCCCTCACAAAATGTCTCAGACAGAAGCCAGGCCTTGTCCTTATCCTCAAATTATCCTCAAAACTAAAACTCAGCTCAGCTGCTGAGGTGACTTGACCAGGGTCACAGGGCTGGGAAGGAACCGAGGTGGGATTTGAATTCAGATCTGCTCTTCCTCAGTGCAATAGTTCTTCCTCCATGCCCTGCTATTCCCTAGGGCATTGTCAGTAGGAAATATTCTTCCTGCAGAGGCCTTCTCCATTCATTAAATATTTGAGTGCCTACTATGTGCCCATACTGTTCTAGGCTGGTCATGTCTCTGCCTTCTTGTCCTCCTGAAGCCAAAGTTCGAAAGACAGAATATGTGAATCCTTGAAGTGTTCATGATTCATGCAGTCGACTCTCTGCCCCTGCAAACACACCTGAAGGCAGTGTATTTCCCCCACAAAATATTCTGTCCCTTTGCACTATGTAACTCGTCCAAAGGAGACAGAACTTCTTTTTTTTTTCTGCCTTCAGAGACGTGTAGTGAGCTAATATTTCTGGAGGCACTAAGGTAAATGTCAAGGATGTTTTTTCAGTGAATCTTACAGGCTGACCTTACTTTTTACTTGCAACAGAAATAATAGCAGTGGCCATGCAAACATATAATCCCAAGGTGAAGAAATTGCAGGGCAGGGTGAGGGGAAAATGCATTTTGACACTCTTGCTTTGACTGATACCATTTAAGTGGCCTATATTGAGCCGGAATTTGATTTAGGTCAGATGTAACTGTAAATTACAATGCCAGAAAAGGGTGTCTGGAGATGATGCCATTTGTGGGGTGTAACTGTGGTGTCTCTGATTGGGGCCACCTTTGATCTGTGTCCCCTGCTGCTCAGTAAATGACTGACTATAAATGATGTAAGATTCAGAGGCTCACAGAGGCATGGCAAAGATGGATCCAGGTCAGAATACCCATCGGGGGCCTTCAAAAGCAATTCAGCTGTTCAGTTTAGGGTTAGCTCTTTAGCTACTAACGGGTCTTCATTTTAGCTGCTTGAGAACAACCTTAGCAATCTGCCAAGGTGATACAGAAAGGGATATGTGAAGTTTATGTAGTGGGGAGCTAAAGGTACTTTATATAGCCACAGGATTCTGTAGGCTCAATCAGTATGTGTCATGTGGAACACTGTTCAATGGAATGAAAGCATTTCACGCTTTTGGTTTTTCAAAGGAAGCCTGTCAGCAAGTTTCCTACAGCAAAAAATAACTGTGCTGTGGTTGAACTTCACTAAGAATCCTAGCCAATCAGATAATGCTATACCACCATGAGGAGGAATTTAGGGCTTTGCCAGTATAATAGGGTACTAATCACTGCTAATAGGATTTGTTAACATGGGCCAGCAGGGTTGGTCATCACCACTGGAATATTGCTTTTTACCCTTCAGGCAAAGTCCATCTTCCTTTCTCAGTGTCTGTCCTCTGTCCCGAGTTCAGGCAGGGTGAGGAAAAGCTGGTGCAGTGAAGCTCTGCGCAATAAGAAGGTTGCTAGGACTTGAAGTAAAGGAATTAATATTTAAATACATATTCAGTGTTAACCCTGAAACCACCCATCCTCTGTGCCCTTGGCAGACATTGCTCATGGATGACAGCACTCACCCATGAAGCCCAGATTCAGGCTCCAAATCCTCAACAGAGGGCCTGTGGCAGCTGCAATCAATCAACAAGGTTCGTCAAGCAAAATAGCACCAATGTGCCATCCAGGTATTTAAAAACGATTTCCTCAAGGACACAGACCACAGCTTTCCATCTCCTCACTTGTTCTTGGCTGTCTTTGCTGCCCAGTAAATGTCTGCTGTTAAATTAGAACTTGCCTTTTGAGAATGGTACCCACAGCCAGATGAGCCTATATTTTTTTAAGGAAGTTGGAAAAAATCCATATGGGGCTACAGATAACCACATCTCTGGGTCAAAGGCTGACTGATACAGTTAGGTGTGTACACAGCTATAAAAACCACACCTGTGGCTAAGTGGCTTTTGACAAATGTGATAAAATGAGCAAGAATCAAATTAGGACTACTTCTAGATTGGCTTTTCTGTTTTATCTCCTCTTCTTCCTCTTCCCTGACCCATTTGTTTTCTTCTTTCCATCTTATTTAAATTATAACGTATTTACAAGAATCCAGCAACATGCATTATTGTTACTTACCACTTTATGAGCACCATGATGGTTTTGGTGAAATGCTTAAGAACATTGGCTTAAAAGCCGGACTGCCTGAATTTGATTCCCCAACTCCCTCCATTATTAGCTATGTGACTTGGCCAAATTACATAATTTCTCATTACCTCAAAGTCCTCAGCAATAAAACAGGGCTAGTAACAGCATCATTTTACTATTGAATAGATGAATATAAAATGTAGCTCCTGCCTCCATTCTAATTGAGGAATTGGACTGGTTAAAAAAGTGAAACAGAAAAATACAGACATTCCTCCTATAGTTGGAGTCCCCATAAAGCGAATGAATATATAAGAGCCGATACCTTGGGGAACATGGTGTCCTTTATGCAGCCTCTGTTGATAATGACCCCGTCTTGCTTGGGGATTAGCAACATTCTTAGAAAAAAAAAATGCTGCTCCCAATACAGTCCAGGAACAAATGTGGCTGTGTACATTGACACCACAGTGGGGCTGCAGCATGTAGACTAGAGAGTGCTGATGCTGGCCCCAGGCAGAAGAGTTAAAGGTTGGGGAGACCCTTAATGTTGAATCACGTGTTAATGAACAGAGGTGACTCAGTGAGGTTTGAGGTTTTTGTTTTAAGCTATACTCATTTATCTTTAAAAAAATGAAATTTCTGTAGGAACTAGAACTTGGTTCTTGCTGGAACTCCATTCACTAATCCTCTTTTACTCAGTAAAAGGATGGCTTTCTGTAGAGCAGTTTTTGACAACCCAAGGTTTCTTATCCATCTGTTCAACAACAGTTTAGAGCCTAATATGTGCTAACATGGTGCTGGGTACAATGGTGTCCACAAAGGCAGAGTCCCTCTCCTTATAATTTGTGAAGTTGTGATAAAATTACATTTGTTAAAATGCAGACATACTGTTGTTGCAGACAGACTTCCTGTGCTAAGCTGGACTGTTAAGACTGGAAGGGCAACAGCAGAGATGGCACCAGCGGTGGCCAGGGGAAGAGGCTCCTGTTCCTGTAAAATCTGCCACAGCTTCCCTGGCCACCCTTCTACATAATAACATTCCCAAAGATAGATAATTGATTTCTCAATCTTTGTAAAGTATGAATAAGAGCATTTTCAGAAACAGTGATTTTTTTTAATTTAAAGTATTTAAATTAAGTAAACACAATGTGCTTACCTTCCACCAGATTGCCACCTCAAAGCCCCTTTTATCCAGAAATTCAAGGTGGAATTTAGAGAGGAGAAATGAGTGAAGATGAGAAGAACCAGAGAATCCCCAGTAGGGAATATTCTGCAAGTCGAGCCTCAAAAGATGATTGAAATCTTAACCCTAGATGCCCTGGTCTTTCTATACATATCAGCACATGCTCACAGAGAAAACCACTGTGTGGCCAGCTGTGCTGTGGCTTGGAAAGGCAGGGTCTGTGGGGACATGGGATCAGCTTTAGCAGTTGGATCTGTGTTCCAGTGTAAAGGGCTGGCTGCCCAGTAAACATATAAGAGGCCTGGAGTCTGCTTCTCATGCTGTGTTGGTCTTTACCAGGGGCTCCCTTGCCACTACGGCTGGGATGTCCTAATTTGGCTTGGTTGATTTAACTTCTCACTCTAGAGGAAGAAAGTGAGATCGATGTTTTCTAATTTGCCCCTAGGCTCCTTTTACAGTTACTTCAGTACAGCCAATCCGGGGCTCTTTATTTTATGAGCTGAGAGGTTCAGAAGAGAGTGTTTATAGGGTCCCTTGGGATGACAGGCTTTCTCCAGCTGGGCCAGTGCTGGTGATGCCTGGGTTGCTGCCACACTGGGAGCATTGTGGTGGTGAAGTCCAGACAGGTGAATTTCAGCTGTGCTACCTTAGATAAAAGTCCCTTCACCTCTCTGGGCCTTGTTTTTATCATCTAAAATATAAGGCTCTTAATTAAAGGTTTTCTCAGACTGGTTAGCCAGATGATTTTAAGTGGCTAAAGGATGAACATTCTTTATATACTAATATCTGTATTTGTTTTCATAGTCATATTCCATTTATATGAAGTGACACCAAATTTTTGTAGTAATAATTTCATTTCTTTTGAAATAATTTTATTTGAGTAATGTTTCTCTCCTGTGGTTTCTTCATTCACAGCTGACCCACCACCACTCTTTCCTTGCCTTGTTCAGATGGTCCTAAATTGTAAACCCTCCAGTCTCCTTCCCAAAGCCTTCTCCCTTGGCCAACTATTCAATGGTGGTCTTGAGGAAATCTGTTCCCCTTGTGTGCTGGTGTACTGGAGTGGGTCGCCATTGGAAAATCAGAAAACCACCTGGGTTTCCCATAATGTGGGGCTGGTCCAGTCCAGGGCTTCCTACTTTTCCCTCAGTCTCATGTCACCATCACAGCTGTTGCCATGTCTATGTACCCTGACTTAATATTTTCTTCACTTAGACCCAGTTGATTATTTACTCAATAAAATTATTTGCAAATTACATCTAGATAAGGAAGATTAAGTTCCAGTCTTCTATACCACTGTAGGATGACCACAGTTAATGATATTAAACATAGTTTCCAATAGCTAGAAGGAGGATGTTCAGTTTTCCCAGCATAAAGAAATGATAAATGTTTGAAATGATGGAAATGCTAATTACCCTGATCTGATCACTATACTTTATACATTTCAAAACATCACCATGTACCTCGTAAATATGTACAGTTATTATTTGTCAAATTTTAGAAAGTGAATCTAAAAAATAAAAATTAAAAAATTTGTACCATCCTTCTAAAAGTAAAAAATATTTGAAAAGTATTTTTCATAATTAAACAGCATTTTATGTTTTATAGTAAATTTTATCACACTTAAATATAATGCATAAATGTTTTATGTTTAAATAATAATAATTGGGCTGAGTGCAGTGGCTTACACCTATAATCCCAGCACTTTGGGAGGCTGAGGCCGGAAGATTGTTTGAGCCCAGGAGTTTGCAGCCAGCCTGGGCAACATGGTGAAACTCTATAGCTACAAAAAAATACAAAAATTAGCCAGGAGTGGTGGTGCACACCTACAGTCTGAACTACTTGGGAGGCTGAGGTGGGAGAATCACTTGAGCCCAAGAGGTTGAGGCTGCAATGAGCTGAGATCGCACCACTGCACTCCAGCCTGAGCAACAGAGTGAGACCCTGTCACAATAATAATAATAATGATTGTATAAAGTTCCATGCCCTGGACACTCACAGTAATGAATAGACCCTGGGCATTTCATAGTATCCTTGTGCTTCTCTACCCTGACTCTGCTTCCCTCCAGACTCCAGAGGCAACTACTGTCCATAATATTGTGAATAGTCTTTTTGGCTTATTATTTATTACAAAGCAGTGTTTTTGCTTGTTTTGCTTCTTTTTCACTTTCTATGAAAGAAAATAAATGGATCCATGTCTCAAATTACTTGTAAAGTTTTTATGAATGCTTTTAATATTACCTAAAATAAGAGCAAAACCAGTGTACCAACTACAAAAAATTATGATGACCCTTTATGCTGTTCAAACATTTGTTCCCCAGAAATCTCACAGGCTCACTTTTCCCAGAGTTCCAAAAAGAGATCAATACATTCATTTGCTTTATGGGGGAGGCTATGTATATATAGAGGGGCTTTTTTCTAAAACTATAAATTTATTCATCTGAGACTATACCACTGACCAAAATTTTCAGCCTGGAGTGAAGCAAGTAAAGTTGTTAGCGAAGAAAGGTCCACAGAAGGAGAGGAAACTGTGATTGGGAAAGCAATCACTGCATTAGAGACAGGACAAAATGAGGCTCTGTCATAATAGTTCACAAACTTGGGCAAGCTCAGAACTATTCTGGGAGCTTTTCCAAAATACAGCTCCCTACATCCACTCATTAGGGCAGTATGGACCCAAGTGATTCCTACGGAGGCCCAGGGAATGCACCACATTTTAAAGTTCAACATCCTCATGTAAAAGTTTCCCATCTGTCTTAAAGATATCTATGGGACTTGTTTTATTAATTAGAAATTTATTTGAAGATACATAAATATGTATATAAGTACACACACATACATAAACGTAAATTCGTTTCTGTAGAACAAAAATGTTTGTGTATCACCAATTTCATGTTACCTAATAAGACAGTTTCAAAGAAAGTGTCATAACTGGGGTCAAAGGAGAGGAAATATCACTGAACAGGAATGGAATGATATCAAAGTGCTGTTTCTATGTCATCATTCTAAGTTTCAGGAACTCCCAATTCACAGTCAGCTGTCTGGCCTCAGCAGGCAGAAGACTGAGGAAAGGGGAGCTGAGTCTTCCTTTTCCACAAGCCCCCAGCAGAGGCAGCCCCTCCAAGTGAAAAGTGTGTGCATCACCAGGGACCCAGGCCCTTCAGGTTGGAATCACCAGAAACTGATGAAGCTTTTCTCAAGAATACCATTTTGCGGGGGAAGACATTAATAGTAGCTATTTCATGTTTAGCTATTTAGTAATTATTATGTGTTTGTCTAGAGTAAGGCAGCAGTAAATACATAGAACTGACACTAGAATCTAAAGATTCCACACCCTACACTTTGGCAATGTAGAATCAAAATCTTAAGATGTTCAAAGTCAACAATTATATGCTGTAAATTGTATTTTATTTTACTTATTTTTGAGACGGGTTATATTCTGTCAACTAGGCTGGAGTGTCGTAGCATAATCATGGCTCATTGCAGCCTCAAACTCCTGGGCTTACTGATCCTCCTGCTTCAGTCTCCCAAGTACCTGGGACCACAGGTGCCTGCCACCATACCCAGCTAATTTTCAAATTAGCTTCTTGTCAAGGCTGATCTCAAACTCTTGGGCTTAAACACTCCGCCCACCTTGGCCTCCCAAAGCACTAGGATTATAAGCAGGAGCCACTTCGCCCAGTCAAACTGTATTCTTAAAAAAGATTTTTGTATTGGGAGGCCGAGGCGGGTGGATCACGAGGTCAAGAGATAGAGACCATCCTGGTCAACATGGTGAAACCCCGTCTCTACTAAAAATACAAAAAATTAGCTGGGCATGGTGGCGCATGCCTGTAATCCCAGCTACTCAGGAGGCTGAGGCAGGAGAATTGCCTGAACCCAGGAGGCGGAGGTTGCGGTGAGCCGAGATCG
>JAPYYA010004161.1:0-12083 GCA_028533165.1 Leontopithecus rosalia | reverse complement strand
AACCCCGTCTCTACTAAAGATACAAAAAATTAGCTGGGCCCAGTGGCGCGTGCCTGTAATCCCAGCTACTCGGGAGGCTGAGGCAGGAGAATTGCCTGAACCCAGGAGGTGGAGGTTGCGGTGAGCCGAGATCGGGCCATTGCACTCCAGCCTGGGTAACAAGAGCGAAACTCCGTCTCAAAAAAAAAAAAAAAAAAAACCTTACTACAGTTCACGAAATTAAGTTTTATAAAAATATGTAGCTCCTACTAACAGGAAGCTCACTTTAGGATCACAGAGCTTTTAGGATCTGTGAATGTTTCAGGAAAAAATATAATTTATAAATAATTTTTTTCAGAATTTCACTTGCTATTACTAAGCTTTCAAGAAACTTCATACTCTAAATGGAATGGCAATAACAAAATTATTTTATAAGTTATAACTGTGGCTAGAATAAGTGGGTATTACTTTAGGAGTTGAAGTCAAAGCAAGCATACTTTACTATAAGTCTTTGTTACCTCCCTAGTTTTTACCTTGAGGATTGATGCAGGGATAAGAATTATTTATATACCTACAATGTTTATAGTCATATTATTCTATATGCAAGGAGAATTGGGCTCAGTAACAATGGTATGTTGAATCATTGATATTGGCATTTGAAAGTTTATAAACTGTAAAACAATGTTGTTGTTTTTTCAGAAATTTTGTGATGAAGTTAATCAGATAACCAATTCTGAAACTCTCTCAAGTATAGACAGTCTTGAGGCTACAGAACATGAAGAAATATATTTAACACTTAATAAGGAAGATTCCACATCCATCCAGCGGAATATCATTTCCCTCAAATCAGCAGATCCTCAATCAACTAATCTAAGCTGCTTTGATGAAGATAAACTGGCATTCTCTAAAGCTCAACATATAAATAATTGGCTTACAAATTTAGATGCTTCAAATACTCAGAATGTCACACCTTTCTCAGATATTTTAAGTAAATCTAATGTTCTACCTTCATGGGAATGTTTTAATAGTAAAGGAAAAAACCCATCTCCTTTGAATGCAACAGTGGAAAAAGCCACAAATACTGCTAATACTTCAGTAGGCTTTGTATCTACCCCACCCATATTTGTACTAGATAAAAAAAGTGAAAACACCTCTGAAACTAGCACTATGAGGACAACTGAAACCACGTCTGGAGCATTCAAAAGAGAGAGGCCATTAGTTACTGAGAGCCCAACATTTAAATTTAGCAAATACCGGAGCACTTTGGATTCTCTAACCCAGGAAGTGACTACATTTCCAAATCAAGAAAAATATTCTGAATTAAATCAAGAAAATGGAACTCCTTCAACTCCTACTTCGTGTGTACCACTGGCAACGCCTTTAGTTTTGCCATCTAATACACAGTCAGCTAGACCTTTAGCAAAGAACAGTATACACATACAAGAAATTGATGCAGTGCAGTGTTCTGATAAGTTAGATGAATTGAAAGATGGTAAAGAAGAAAACATAAAATATTTTAATTGTCATAAGGGAGAGTTGCCTTTATTTTCAGACAGTTTTCAAGATGCCTATATACCTCACAATCCCGATTCAAAAGACGAAAAACAAAAAATAGCTGAAACATCATCCTTGCCGAATGTAACTTCTAAATATGACTTAGTTGACCAACAAAAGAAAATGAAATACAACATCCATGAGAGAAATGGTGTGAGGTTTCTTAAAAGTATATTAAAGAAAGAATCTAAATATGAACATAGTTATCTTAAGGCATTAATTATAAATCAGAGCTTTAAGTTTGGAAATCAAAAAGCAGCAGCTATCAGAGATAGTATTGAATTAACAAAGGAAAAGGGAAAAGGTCCAGAAATTCCAAAGACTATTAAAAAACTGAGATGGTTTGATGAAACTACTAATATAGAAAACAGTGCTGAAGACAATCATTCACTGAAGAATAAAACAGGAATAACTCAACAGCATTCTCAACAATTCCACATTGAAAGTGGTGCTGGAAGCAACATAATTAGTGTTCCTGCTTGTGCTGTAAATTCTGCTGATAGAAAGAAGTCCAGGGAAGATTCTGTCTCTGAAAATATTATGACTCTAGAAGGATCTGGAGCAGACCATGTGCCTTTGAACTGTTTTATACCTTCAGGTTATAACTTTGCTAAACATGCCTGGCCAGCCTCAAAGAAGGGGGAAAGTAAAATCCTTGTACATAATAATGATTCTAAAACTCAGCAAGGTAAGCCACAAAGAGGTGTAGCAAAAATAATTAGAAAAACAGGATCTGCATCTGCAAAAGTTCAGTCAGGCTTTATATGTACAAACAGAAAAGGCACTGTCATTCAACCACAATCTGCAAGCAAAGTCAACATCTTTACACAACCTCAGGAAAAATTAATTATACCCCATCCTCCTCCTCAATCTACATCAAATATTAGAAATGGTGAAAATATACAAGCGTCTCAGTGTCAGTCAGTAACACCTGAAAATCCTCAAAACATTATTACAGATAACTGTTTTAATTTAAAACATGTGCTTCCAACAGAACACAGTTTGAACCAGTGGAATCAAGAAAGTAGTTCTCCACTCTCAAATGGTTATTCTGACCTAGTCACTGTGATACCATCATTGCCATCATATTGTTCTTCAGAGTGCCAAACTTTTGCAAAAGTAAATCATTCAAATGGCACTCGAGCAGTTGCCCAGCAGGATGGAACATTATATTGCACCCAAAGAAGTCCTGTTTGTGAAGAAAGTTATCAGTCTGTGACTCTTAGAACTACTGAAGAAGAATCTGTTCCCTTGTGGAAAAGAGGGCATAATATCCTGCGTCAAAATAAGAGGGCTGCAGGTAAGAATAAATTTGTATATTTTTATAGATAAAACATGCACCTTTGTTAAATTTATGCAAAATTTTCTCTATTTAGGTATAGCCATATATACTACCCAAATATTAAACAATAGCTTTATAGAAATAACTTACCTCCAGACCGAGCTCAGGCAGGCGGATCACTTTGTGGCCAGGAGTTCAAGACCAGCCTGGCCAATATAGTGAAATCCCATCTTTACTAATACAAAAGTTTGCCCAGCATGGTGGTGCATGCCTATAGTTCCAGCTACTTGGGAGGCTAAGGCAGGAGAATCCCTTGAATCTGGAGGCAGAGGTTGCAGTGAGCCAAGATCATGTCACTGATGGTGGCTCTTGGCTATTATCCCAGCACTTTGGGAGGCCAAGGCAGGCAGATTTACTTGAGGTCAGGAGTTGAAGACCAGCCTGGCCAACATGGCAAAACCCTGTCTCTACAAAAATATAAAAAAATACAAAAATTCACTGGGCATGGTGGCACATGCCTGTAATCCCAGCTGCATGGGAGGCTGAGGCAGAAGAATCACTTGAACCAGGAGCACAGGAGACAGAGGTTGCAGTGAGCTGAGATGGCACACCACTGCACTCCAGCCTGGGCAACAGAGCCAGACTCCATCTCAAACAAAACAAAAAAAAATTGTGACATTAGTAGCTGAAACTTTTAAGAGAATGACCCAAAGTGTGCTCAGCTGAAATTAGAAACTTCTACCAGCCTCCATTTTTTTCCGTGATGTTTCCTGTTAGTTTAAAAGAGGAAGGACAAAGAATAGGATCTGATTCTTGGTCCCATATTATTCTGTCATTACTAGTGTAGTCAAATATTCCATCAAAGTAAGCACAGTGAAAAAATATTATTTAAATCATTATAAACAAGTGAATACATGTAGTTTTATTTTTCTTTAAAATGTTTGTTAAAATGCTATAAACTAATATTAATTAGAGGTACCTAATTCTCCCATTTTCTTTCCCAAAGTGTGGCAGCTCTGCTTTTATCTGCTATTGGTTTTTATGAGAGCAAAAAAATATTTCATTGCCTTGAAATGTTTTTGAAAGTTAATTCTCTATAGAATGCCATTGCCCTTACTAGCTGGTTGATTCTTCATAAAGTTTCTCTTCTCCTGTGAGGGAATAAACTACAAGGCAATACATTTTCCTGCCAATAGGAAACAGTTGCATATTAAGAAATAGTTAGGACTGGAGTCCGAAGGCAATCAGAAAAACAACTTTTTCCAAAGGTAAGAATAAATATTTATATATAATGAGAGTTTAAATTTTAATATTCAAAGTTATCTTCAAGTAAACCATGAGTTTTTAAGACAAAGGATGTTTGTGTAATTCATCACTATATTCCCAGATTCTAACAGTACCTGGCACTTAGCAGTCACCCAGACTCTACTTGAATTGAATGGATAGAAGCCACATTAGCAGAAGGGAAGCTAAATGTAGACACTATAATCTAAAAATCTTCAATACTTGTCTACAAAAATCTAGATTTTAAAAAATTATTTCTCTCACTAAAATTATGATTTCTTATCCAGTCATTTCAGAATGTAACTTTAGTTTTCACAACACTTTTTAAAAATGAACGTGTCATACAGATTAAATATTCTAAAATAAAAATGATGTTTACCCTCTTTGAGTTTCTACCTTGTACCAGTCACAGGACTAAGTGTTTTATACTTACTTTCTCATTTAAATCTGATAAGAATAATAAGAAATAAATATTTTTTTAAATGCTGTTTTACAAAGAAGTAAGCAGAATTGCCCAAGATCAAGAGCTAGTAAATAGCAGAACTGGTATTTTGATCCAGATCTCTATGGTTCCAAAGTCCTGTGCTTTTTCTACTAAAACCATATAGTAAATACAATTATTAAGCAAATATCATATATCACACTCTGTTAATTGGGAAAAATATTAGGAAACTTATAGTTTCCCAATAGCTTATGTACAAAAGAGTAGCATATAAAAATTATCTGATCCTCTGATAAAGGAATGGGATATATTTA
Source organism: Leontopithecus rosalia (assembly GCA_028533165.1). Classification (NCBI taxonomy): domain Eukaryota; kingdom Metazoa; phylum Chordata; class Mammalia; order Primates; family Cebidae; genus Leontopithecus; species Leontopithecus rosalia. The sequence goes on along the minus strand of JAPYYA010004161.1, from coordinate 7,228 downwards.
TTTATCTGGAGAAACCAATATTTTCCTGACATTTAGTCAGAGGAGGTAGTTCTCCCCTTCTAAATTCCTAAAACATTTCCACCAAACTTATCAGTTATTCTAATTTGTTTTCAATTCTTTATTTGGACCCAATTACATATTCAGGAATCGTATCATATTTCTAGGGTAAAATATATAGATATCCATTAGTAACAGATAGGGCTAAGTTCTTTCTCTGTCCGTGTCATTTTCCTACAAAATTTCTCTCAGTTGACACCTTTTCCCTTAAGGTTTGTTTTTATCTTTATCTCAGCCCCCGTTGGGCTTATTCTTTAACAATCTCTGTTCCTTTTTATATGAGAAAGCCCGTAAGTTATACTATGAGATACTGATTTGCTCCTCTAGATATGGGCTCATATAGCTTAAGTGTTTCCAGGCATATTACTTTATTTAGGCTTTGTAACTTCAAGCAATCCTTTTATCATTAGTCAACAATTTTTTCCAATCTCTCCCCCTCTTCACAAATCTCACTCTTCCAATCCTGCTCATTTATTCTAATTAATCTCCCAACAATTGAAAAAATGAGGCCATCTGAATGCCTTCATCTCTCCCTTCATCCACCTCCAAGCATCTCTTACTTCACTTAACTTATATGCTTAAGTTTTATCTCAAAGGAAACAAGCATGAAGCTATATAGAGTTGAGATCAATAGTGGAGCAGGATCTCACAGCAAGAGAATATTGAAGCAAGAATATCAAAAGAGGATTTACTTTTAGAAAATTAATCCATACATGGTTTCTTCTATTTCATTCATATTTTAAACTTTTTCTTCCCTACTAGATCGTTGCTTCAAATCTAATCTCCCACCCAAGTCTCATAGTTCTGCCTATTCAGTCAATGTCATAAATCCTACCCTTTATGGCTAAACTACTTGAAGAGAATGGCTTATACTCACTGACACTGCATCCTCCTTGTTCATTGTGTATTAAATCGTTTTTATTTTAAAATATTTTTAGCATAGCAAAGAACATATATTGTACAAATCTCTGTGTATCAAAGTTGCTGCATACAATATAATATAAATGATGCTATCTGGAGTTGTGCAACTATATGTGGCAGCCCTATATGTAGCCCTCCTAAATCCTATTCATCATCTTATCTCCCGAGAGATAATCACTATTCTGAGTTTGATGTTTGTCATTACCATTTCTGCTATACTTATGTTACCCATGGGTATATGCATTAGCCATATAGTACTGTTTTACATATTTTAAACTTTTATATGAGTTTATTAATGTATTCTAACTACAACTTTTCCTCCAATTTTAGAAATTTATTTCCATTGATATATAGTTTGAGAAAAATGAGCAGTGAAAGTATTTTATGAGGAAAGAGAAGTGGGCAAATTGGATGTTTGGGAAGGATGTTTTAAATAATTATTTCAAAGGAAGGAGAGTGAATTTGCGAGAGAAATTGTAGGAATACTCAGTAATGTCAACCATCAGAAAATGATGACCATAAATCTACAGTATAGCCAATATGCCTGGCACATTGGTATGAATTTTCTCTGCTAATTAGAAGGAGGGAGAGGAAAAGAAAATATTTTCCCCCCTGGGATGGGGAGATTGTTTGATTCTTGTGATAAAAAGACTGAGAGGCAAATAGTTTAGGATACTGGTAAAAGAACTATGGAAATGATGAACCTGGCCAGGCAAGGTGGCTCATGCCTATAATCTCAGAACTTTGGGAGACTGAGTGGGAAGACAGCTTGAGTCCAGGAGTTTAAGACCAACCTGGGTAACCCAGGGAGACCCTGTCACTATGTAAAAAAAAATTAGCTGGGCATGGTGGTGGGCACCTATAATTCCAGCTCCTCGGGAGGCTAAGGCAGGAGAATTGCTTCAGTCCTGAGGTGAAGATGGCAGTAAGCCGAGAACATGCCACTGCACTCCAGCCTAGGCAACAGAGCGAGACCAGTCTCCAAAAAAGTAAAATAAAATAAGAAAGAAAAGGAAAATCACCAATACCTACAAAGCCCCATATGTTCCTTCACAGTTGCATCCCCTTCCTCTGCTACAGATGTGAACACCACAGAGAATTTTATGTTAATTATTCCATGATTTTCTTTATAATTTTGCCACATATGAAGGTACTGCAAACAATATGTCATTTTGTCTAGTTATGAAACTTCTATAAATGGAACCATTTTATCTGTGTTCTTCTGGGATTTGCCTTTCCAATCAACTTTGTTTTTGGTTTGATTAGGTTGGCTGTACTTCATATTCATTGCTGCATCACATTCAATTATATGAATATTCAAACATGTTTTCATTCTCCTATCATTGGACATTTGGGTTGCTTCTAGTTTCTCCCTTTTATGAATAAGTCTTCCAAGAATAGCTTTGTACATCTACTGATGCACATGTTGCTGAGCCATATGGTATATGTATTTTCAACTTTACTAGGTAATCCAAGTTGTTTTCCAGAGTAATATATGAAAGTTCCCTTTACTACATCCTCACCAAAAGTATGATAGACTTTTTAATGTTTTTCAGTCATACAATATGAAATCGTTTCTAATTATGTGGTACATATACACCATGGAATACTATACAGCCATAAAAAGGAATGAGATCATGTCCTTTGCAGGGACATGGATTAAGCTGGAAGCCATTATGCTCAGCAAACTAACACAGGAACAGAAAACCAAACACTGCATATTCTGAACAATGAGAACATGTGGACACAGGGAGGGGAACAACACCCACTAGAGTCTTGAGGTGGGGAGGGGAGAGCATCAGGATGAATAGCTAATGCATTCGGGGCTTTAATATCTAGGTGATGGGTAGATAGGTGCAGCAAATGACCATGGCACACATTTACCTATGTAACAAACCTGCACATTCTTTACATGTATCCTGAAAACCTAAAATTAAATTTTAAAAAAAGCAATGAATTAGGTTTTAATAATTAAAAAAACCTCAGAAAAACCTTAGCCTTATTTGTCGGGAAACTCACTATAATAAAAATACAAATGTATTCCTTAAAAAAAGTTTCTAATTATGATAATTTGTATTGCCCTGATTACTAATTAGTTGAAGATTTTATACGTTTGTACATCATTTGCATTCTATCTTCTATGAAATGTCTGTCCTTGTCTTTGCCTATTTTTATATTTTTTTAATTTCTTATTGATGGAAGTTCTTTATATATTCTACATACAGATCCAACATAGATTATATATGTTGTGATTCTTTTCTGCAAATTTGTGATCGATATTTTTACTTTTTAATGACTAAAAGTTTTTTTCAATGTGGCCTGTTCCTTTACGGTTGCTTGTATATATTTAGTATTTTTTAGATCAATTCTATACTTCCAAGAAGAAAGATGCCAGTCTTGATAACTTTTCTTTGTTAAACACACACACACACACACACACACAAAACAAAGCAAAAAAAAATAGAAGTTTACCAGAGCTGTTACAAAGTCAATATAATTTTAGATAATAATTTTAGGCAATAACAAGCAGATCTTTAGAAGTACTGCTATATTCTATGTCATTTTAGGATTTTTAGGATATGTATTTTAAGGGCTTTATAAACAAACCAGAATTACCCAGGGCTATGAGCGGAAAGGTTCAGTCTAAAAGTCAATTAAAGACACACAAGCCTAAGAGACATGATGGCTGTGTACAAATATTCGAAGGCTTATTACAAAGAAGAAGGAGTAAACAGAAGTGAAATGAAAGGATAAAAGTTGTAGAGAGGTTTTCAGCTCAGCATAAGGAAGAATTTGAACTATCCAACAAAGGAAGAGGATGCCCCATGAGGTAGTAGCTCCTCATCACTATACCATTTAAGCAGTGGTTGAATGTCCACTTGCAAGTAATTTAGATACAGGGGTTACATGTTGAACTAGTTAACTTCTAAGATTTTTTCCAAAGCTCTAATTCTAAGAACATCTCCAGTATTTTTTCTTATGTTTACAATTAAGAATACTAAAGATTTTTAAAATTATAATGCTTTATTGAAGATTAGTAGTTTTGAGTTTTGGTGGTGAAACTATCATATCTAGAATTTTCATATGAAACCAGGAATTTGGCCAGAGATACCAGTGCAAGCTACATTATTTTTGCAAAATTAGCAAAGTGTTCAGCTATTGTATTAATTGCTAGATAATATTTAAGCACATGTATGTGAATAGAAAAATACATAACAGTTTTAAGCATATACTGTATCTTTTCCTGTGATCAATAATCTACAATCCACAAAACTACAAAGAACACAAAGAATAGGACTCCATATTTGGATCCCCTTCCATGAACACTTCCTTTATGGAAGCTGTTTTTCTCTGTCCTGGATTTTCCCTCTGGAGTCCCCTTCCACACTCTCTCATGGAAGCCTGTCTTCCCCTCCTAAACTCCATCTCTTTCTCTATTACCCTCCACTCAGTGTGGAAGCTGCTTTCCTCTCCTGAATTCCATCTTTCTGGATTTTCTCACTCAGGATGAGAGTTAGCTGTTTCTTTCTCTCTCCCTCTCCTATTTGTCTCTCTCTTTAAAATAAATCACTTTCTACAAACAAACAAAAAAAAAACACGAAGAACAATAAAGCACAATGATAAATAATTCAATCAAGAAAGTATAAAAGTGATTTCAGAAGATTAATGAGTAAACTGAGGGATGAGATAAAATCTTGACACAGCAGTTAGGTGAACAAGGAAATTTTTATGCAAGGTATTTAAAGCTTTTTAGATAAAGAAAAATTAGGATTTCTCAAGATTTGAAGAAAGAAAATTCCAATGATAGAAAACAACATAGAATCTATATTGCTGCCCAAATTATCTCACTGGAAACTGTAACATTTTGCATATATAGCATTTAGCATATCACTAAAGGTGGAAACAACTGGTAACTAGCATTTTTTAATGAAGCCTAATTTTAGAATTAGAATATTCTAAAACAGAAACTAGTAGAAGGTATCATATGTTGTGAGGATAAATATATTTTATAAAACTACATATGTATCCAAGGTTACAATGTAAAATATATTTATTTCTGGGAGCTGATGGGGAAAGATGGCACTATAGAAGCAACTCAGGATTACAGCTCTCAGTCAAGACGCAGAGGGTGAGTTCACGCCGCATTTCCAGACAGATCTTTGTTGCCCACAAGACAGGGAAATTCCCAGGTGTAGGAGAGACACGGGACACCAGTGCAGCTGTCTCCACTAGCACAGCCATTTTGGACAGCACCGCAGCACAGTGGCACGCCACACAAAACACACTGGTCTGGGTGCCCTGTAAAACTGGCAGTTTGAGATTTGGGAGGGCAGATTAGCATATTCGTCTGATTAAACGGGATTTGGACAGTAAGCCAGGCCAGGAGATTCCCGGGAAGTGAACTGTGAGCCGGCACAGCAGATCGCTGCACAGGAAGTCACACAGATCCTGGTGCCCTTTCAGCCGGCAACTGAAACAACTGGGAGATAGTCAACCGTTCAACTTAAAATAAAAAAAAAAAGCAAAAAGGCTCTGAGGCAGGGAGCCAAGTGATCAGGCTTGACAGGTCCCACACCCACAGGGACAAACAAAACGGCAATTTGAAACACCCGGGGTTGAGAGTTTCACTGCTGGCACAGCTGAACCCTGGACTGTGCACCTCAGTGGGAGAGGGGCATCTGCCATTACCAAGACCTTCTGCCCCTACTGAGGTACTCGCCCATTGCTGATGCAGCCAGACATTGCCAAGGCAACCCAGCATAACAGAGACTCCGCAAACAGGGCAGAGCCCACGTCAGCAGGGCAGAGCCCATGGCAGCAGGGCAGAGCCCACAGCAAAAGGGTGGCCCCCACGCCAGCAGGGTGGAGCCTCAGCAGACAAATAGTGACCAAACTGCCTCCTAGCTGGGCAGGACAGTGGAACGGATACTCATAAATAAAGCCCTAACTCCCCGAGACAGAGCATCTGAGGAAAAAAAGGGGGTTTATCAGTTCTGCTGCAGCAGACTTAAACGTACTTGCCTAGTAGCCCTGAATGAACAACAGAGCTCACAGCTCAGCACCTGAGCTCCTATAAAGTTCAGACCATCTCCTCAAGCAGCTCACTGACCCCCATATACCCAAAGAGTCACCTCAAAAAGGACTGATCAGACTGAAATTTGGCAGCCATCATTCTGGGACAAAGATAGAAGAAGAAACTGGTAGCATCCTTCACTGTTCCGCAGCTGCTACAGGTGTACCACAGGCAAGCAGGGCCTGGAGTGGACCTCAGCAGTCTTACGGCAGAGGGGCTAGACTGTTAGAAGGAAAACTAAGAAACAAATACTTCATCATCAAAAATCTGGGCCTCTACTCAGAGACCCAATCGAAAAATCAGCAACCACTCAGACAACAGGTGGATAAATCCACAAAGATGGGAAGAAACCGGTGCAAAAAGGAGGAAAACACCCAAAACCAGAACACCTCACTGCCTACAAAGGACCAAAACTCCTCACTAGCAAGGGAACAAAGCTGGACGGAGAATTAGCGTGATAAAATGATGGAATCAGTCTTCAGAATGTGGGTAATGAGAAACATCTGTGAGCTAAAAGAACGTGTTCTAAACCAATGCAAAGAAACTAAGAACATTGAAAAAAGATTTGAGGAAATGATAACAAGAATGGACAACTTAGAGAGGAATATGAATGAATTGAAGGAACTGAAAGACACAACACGAGAACTTTGCAAAGCATGCACAAGTTTCTTTTTTTTATTTTTTATTTTTTTAGGAAGGGAGGAAGGCAGGAAGGGAGGAAAGGAGGAAAGAAGGGAGGAAGGGAGGGAAGGAGGGAGAGAGGGGAAGGAAAGGAAGGAAATCGAGCAATGAGAGAGACATTGCCGACCTGGATCTAGAGGTCTACAAGTTGATTTCTTTCTTTTTCTTTTTTTGAGAGAAGGACAGGAAAAAAAGGAGTGAAGAAGAGGAAGAAATAGGAAGAAAAAGAGGGAGAGAGAATGGAAATGTTGCTTTATTCTAAAAAAAAATGGGTATTAATAATGGCCAATCAATGTTTCATTTAAACCTATGAGTAGGTGTGGTGTCATATTGACAAGAATGTATATTTTGTGTATTTAAAGTGGAGAGTTCTATAAATATTTATTAAGTTTACTTGTTCCAGATCAGAGTTCGAGTCCTTGATATCCTTATTAATTTTCTGTCTCATTGAGTCTAAGTCTCTATGTATCTGGGTGTTAGGATCATTAGCTCTTG
>JAPYYA010004160.1:0-12086 GCA_028533165.1 Leontopithecus rosalia | reverse complement strand
GACCTTTATCTCTGGCTGCCCTTAGCATTTTCTCCTTCATTTCAACCCTGGTGAATCTGATGATTATGTGCCTTGGGGTTGCTCTTCTTGAGGAGTATCTTTGTGATGTTCTCTGTATTTCCTGGACTTGAATATTGGCCTGCCTTGCTAGGTTGGGGAAGTTTTCCTGGATAATATCCTGAAGAGTATTTTCCAGCTTGGATTCATTCTCTCTGTCACATTCAGGTACACCTATCAAATGTAGATTAGGTCTTTTCACATAGTCCCATGTTTCTTGGAGACTTTGTTCATTCCTTTTTACCCTTTTTTCTCTAATCTTGCCTTTTCGTTTTATTTAATTGAGTTAATTTTTGACCTCTGATATCCTTTCTCTGCTTAGTCAATTTGGCTGTTGAAACTTGTATATGCTTCATGAAGTTCTCGTGTTGTGTTTTTCAGCTCAATCAATTCACTTATATTCCTCTCTAAGTTTTTCATTCTTGTTATCATCTCGTCAAATCTATTTTCAAGGTTCTTAGTTTCTTTGCATTGGGTTAGAACATGTTCTTTTAGCTCACCGAAGTTTCTTATTACCCACCTTCTGAAGCCTGATTCTGTCAATTCATCACACTCATTCTCCATCCAGCCTTGTTCCCTTGCTGGTGAGGAGTTGTGATCCCTTGTAGGAGGAGAGGTGTTCTGGTTTTGGGTGCTTTCATCCTTTTTGCACTGATTTCTTCCCATCTTTGTGGATTTATCCACCTGCTGTCTTTGTAGTTGTTGACTTTCAGATTGGATCTCTGAGTGGATGTCCAGTTTGTTGATGATGAAGTTATTTCTTTCTGTTTCTTATTTTTCCTTCTAAAATTCTGGCCCCTCTGCTGTAGGACTGCTGAGGTCCACTCCAGGCCCTGCTTGCCTGGGGATCACCTGCAGCAGCTGCAGAACAGTAAGGGTTGCTGCCAGTTTCTTCTTCTGCTGTTTTTATCCTAGAAGGATACCCGCCTGATGTCAGTCTGAGCTCTCCTTTGTGAGGTGGATATATGGGGGTCAGGGAGCTGCTTGAGGAGACAGTCTGTCCTTTATAGGAGCTCAAGTGCTGAGCTGTGAGCTCTGTTGTTCATTCAGAGCTGCTGGGCAGGTACGTTTACGTCTGCTGCAGCAGAACTTATAAACCCCCCTTTTTTTCCCCAGGTGCTCTGTCCCAGGGAGTTAAGGCTTTATTTATGAGAGTCTGTTGTGCTGCTGCCTTTTTTCAGGGCTGCCCTGCCCAGCAAGGAGGCAGCCTAGTCACTGTCTGCCTGCAGAGGCTTTGCTGAGCTGCTGTGGGCTCCACCCACCTGCCGTATGAACTAGCCAATAAAAATATACTAAACCATAAGTAATCAAATTAGAAAAAGTCATTTGTTTTCCTGTCAGATTGAGCAGGCACTTATCTTCAGATATAGTTGTTAGAAGTGTAAATCAGTACAATCCTTATTTGGCACTATGTAAACATGCCTATGATTAGTGATTTTACTTATAGTAATTATGAGAAAATAACAGAGCAAAATAAATAAAAATGCCAAGATGTTCATTGAAGTATTTTTATAGTAGCAAAAACAGTCCAACAATACTATAAATTATAAAATATTCAAACAATACTAGTTTGTTTGGGTATTTGGATATTTTATCATTTTAAATGGCACAGATTTTATATACTTTTCTATAGAAAGATGCCTAGGATGTGTCGTTAAAAGTTTTTTAAAGTTAGAACTCTCTTATCAATATGATTCTGTGTTTGTGAATGCACAGAAAATATCTAGGAGCCTCTTCACCAGAGTGGCTATTGGTGGTAGGGGAAAGAACATGAGAAGGATGGAATGATGACATATTATTAGTGATTTTTTACTCTCTGTACACTACTGTATTATTTGAATTTTTAATAAGTACTTAACACACATAACTTTTCTCATAGGAAATGAGACAATGTATTTCCCATTTTGGCTTTAAAGGAGGAATTTCATAATAAGTCTGTGTGCTGAGGTGAAATTCCCTTCCTCCCATTACACTAATCCCTATACCTAACTTCTACTTGTCTTGATTCAAGACTTACCTTAAATTTTACCTCCATAGAATCCTCCCTGTCTCCTCACGTTAAATTAGCTGTCCATTCACCATGCTCTTATCATTCTGTTTATTAGAATTACCTTAAACACTAAACTATGATCTTGAGGATAAGAATTTCTTGATAGACTTCATATTTAAGCAGAGAGCATAGAGCTCATGATAAAGGCTCACTGAATGTTTATTGAATAAATGAAGGAAAAAGTGAATGAATGAATGGTTAAGTGATGAAAAGCAGGCCCTGACTTGAGTGTGATATATTGTTAGCAACTTACATAAACTGGGGAATTCAACCACTGTCCGCCTCCCTATTTTGAGAGATACTTAAGATCCTCTTCATTACAGTTGGGTGTGCTGGAGATCATTTCTGCTACCTCTAGGGAATCTGCAAGCTGGTCACTAGGGATTCTTTTGTTTTTTTGTTGTTGTTTGTTTTTCTTTTCTTTTGGTCACTGGGGATTCTGGGGACTCTCCCCTCTGCAGTTCTGATTCTCCACCCCTTTAGTGATCCAGCATAGTATGTGGTGATAGGAAGACTGTTGCTGTCACTACTGCAGCCTCAGGAAAGGTGTGCTCCTCTCATTCCAGTTGGAACTCGGTGTGAGTTTGAAGCAATATTTACAGACAGTGGTTAGTTTGTATCCCTAAATAATCATGGCTACGGGAGAACTAACATAACCCTAGGTTTCATTCATAACACAATGTGTGTGTGTGTGTGTGTGTGTGTGTGTGTGTGTGTGTGTGTGTGACAAAATGTATTCTAAATGTTTTAAATTGTCATACAAATTCATGGTATTCAACATTTGTGTGTACGTGTGTAAATTAGGGACTATATGTAAGATCAGTGGGCAAACTTAACTATGTTTCAGATTTAGAGAAAAAAATTCTCTATTTTTCCAACTTTTTTTTTGTTGGGGTAAACTGCCTACCTGGTAATTTTAGGTTGGCATATTTTATTATAAATCCTACATTTTTTATGTCTTTATAATGACTTTAGAGACTGATGCAAAGCAAATATGATATAATAAAGCAAGAAATATGGCCCCAATATCTGAATTTTGTTGACACATTAGATAATCACAAAAAACAAGTATTTAGTATTTTGTTCATTTAAAAATTAAATCTCTTACATTAGAAGATGTAGTTTCCTTTCTCATGAGTAGCATGAAGTTTGCCACTAGAGGGCTCTTAATACCATATTTTAGTTCATTTAAATATGTAATGCTAATATTACAGTTTCCCAATTACTATATCATGCAAACTTTTTAGAAAAGTTTAATTTAAGTGTCACACATTTATGAGAATTTTTTTTTAAGGAGAATTACTTTCAGAACTACATTAGTGATCTAAGGGTCATGCATGATAGCATGTGGGTCTTTGAACTTTTGAAAGTTCAAGTTAAAGTCGTCTCTGGCTTTAAGATCGTTTAAACAAACATATACAGGATTTAACATAAATATTTTATATATGTAATATTTATATATGTTATTTGTCAAACATTTACTAAATACCTGCTATTGACAAGGGATTCAACATGATCTTGTTTTTAATGAGCTAACAATCTTCTTGTAGAGTAGAAGAGTGACAGTTACCATATATTCTAATATGTGCAATGAGAGAGATTCTACATGGGGGTTAAGACATCAAAATAAACCCAAAATAAAAACAAATGAACAAATTGGAAGTCTATTCTCATGAGGTAATGAGCCGAATCCTTTGGTGTGGCACGGAGAAGTTTAGATAGGAAGGAAAGGAAGTTATTCTGGTCAGAGGGAAAAGTATGGGGACATGAAATAGTTTTGGTGATTTGGGATGTTTTGTGATCATTGTGGATAAATTAAAAATCCATGAGAATAGGTTATATAAAAAACCTAGCATCAGAGCTCCTTAACATTCAACAACCTTTAACTTGCCACAAATGTATGTTTTCAGTTCATTTCCAGGCCATACCCTGGGAGTTGTTCTCATTTCCTTACTTACTAACTATTTATCATGTGCCTACCTCTATGTGGTAGGCACCGTTCTGGCCCTCAGGGGAGGATGGTGAAAGGATAAATAAGGTTCCTTCTCTCATAATTTACATACAAGTTAGGAGAAATCAACAATAAATTTAAAAAGTAGAAATTAACATGCAGTAATCATTCATGCACAGAATTAAACAGGATTAAACAGGGAGTGACTTTACATTGGGGAGTTAGGGAGGGCCTGTTTGACGGGATATTATTTAGCTGAGACCCAGATGACAAGAAGGAATCAGCTATAAAATGATGAAGGTACAAATAGTCTTCAGGCACAATTCCTGCAGAAGTCATAAGATAGAAGTGAGGAGGAAGGCCAGTGGACTGATGTTTGATGGGCAAGAAGGAAGGTGATATATAATAAAGTTGGAGAGGGCATCAGAAGCCAGATAAAGTCAGGCGTTGTAGGCCAGAGTGAGAATTTAGGCTTTTATCGTAAATGCAGTGGGGAACCATTAGAGGGTGGTAAGTAGAAAGAAGTATGACATGATGTGATATACGGCTCTGAAAGGTTATTCTGGCTACTGTATACAGAACAAATTGTGAGGGGCCAGAATAAAAGCACAGTGTCTAGTTAAATAGTACTGGTAAGTAATAAGTCATGGTGGTTCGCACAGAGGTTGCAGTAAGAGTTGTAGAAAGATGAATATGTTTGGGATATGTTTCAGAGGTAAAATAAATGTTCCTGAGTTTTTATTTTGAGAAATGAGGCATATGGTGGTACAGCTTACAGAGATGAACAAGAGTAGAGAGAAACAATTGAGAGGGGCGGTGAAACGAGTTCTGTTTGGGTTATGGTAAGTTTGGGGGACACAGGTGGAAATGACAGGTAGGCAAATGTGAACCTGGAGTTCAGAGGAAAGTCAGACACAGCTATCACAAACATGTTCCTATGCAGGATATGTTCTGAACTTCTGGAGTCAAGCAGCACACAGTGTGTGGACCTACAGAGCATCACTAGCTTATATTTGGGGACTGTTGATAGTGTTTAAAGCCACTGGAATGAATGAGGCCAGTGGACTCAGTATAATTATTCTTAATTAATGCTGTATTTTCAAAATTCATTTTCAATTCCTTATCAAGGATCAGCTTCAAAATTTATTTTGAGTTATAGTAAAATTTAAATTATCTTTTGATGAAAAAGTATATTTCAGATCAATGAATTTCTTATGCATAGATTTTCTATTGATGGATAATAAAATTCAAGACATTCTGTTAAACTTGTAAAGTGTTCAGTGCTGACATTTTGCAGATATTATCAAGATCATTTACTTCATTAATAATTGTTGGCATCGGTTTCATATATTCCTTTCCAATACTTTCATGATTTTGTAGCTTTTGATTGGCTTAGTTATGGTTTTACATTTCAATCTTATATCCATCTGGAATTTATTTTAGTGTAAAGTGAGAAGAATGACTCTAAATTTATTTTATTGCAAATCTTAGCCAGCTGTCTCAAAATACACACCATCTAAACCTAGGCTTTTTCCATTCATGTGAAATGCCATATGCTGAATTTTCAAGTGGATCCTATGATCTATTTTTGGAATCTCTATTCTGTTTTTATTGATCCACCTATTAATGATAGGTTATGTTTTTATATCAAATTCAAATTGCATATATATAAAGGAATTTCTATGTTATAATATCTGTACATTTGTCAAGTTGCAATGAAAATTATTTGCTAGTATCCTATGAAGTTCTTTTACGTTATAAATCAGTTCTTACATATATTAAGCCAAGATAGCATTGAAAAGTTATACTTTAGCTATCTTCTCTAATTCATATTCTTTCAACATTTCAAAGCAAACATCTTCTGGAAAATGTTATTTACTCTAAATCTATTATAAATCTATGAATTTAATACAATTGAAGTAAAACTTCCAGTTGTCAATTTTTGAGACTTGAAAAAATACTATTAAGGCTTATCGAGAAGAAAAAAAATACTTGAAAAACACCCAGTTTTGTAAAAGAATTATGATGAGAGGACTTTTCATTACCAGATATAAAACATGCTGAAAATATTAATAAAGTAAGTTTTGACTTCATTGCCAACAAACACGAAGAGGTTATTATTATAATATATTAAACGTATATATAGTATTGTCAGCAAATGAGATTTGAAGTTTTTTTTTGCAGGAGCATGTTCTGATGACACTGTTACAATTACAGGAAAACATTCTAGAGTAGTTATCAAGATTAAGGAGCTTGTGCTAGAATGTACATTGACTCACTGCATCCTTCATCTGGAAGTCTAACTTCAAAAAAGTTAAGCTCAAGAGCAGTAAAAACTTTTAAAAAATTGAATTATGTAAAGGCAGTGTGTTACATGCAAGATTATACTCTTTCTGATGTGGTAACATAGAAGCTGATAAATGCATGTTGTTGCATACTGAGGTGAAGTACTGTGTTTATCAAGGGAAAAGTTCTGTTGAGAAAGTCTAAATTCCTAGTGTTCTGCAAGATAAGAAGCCAGTTTGTACTAAACTCTTTGAAGAGTTCTCAACTTTTTGAAGATATGAATCAGACTGACTTGCCTGTTGGTCTGATATCTTTGATATTTTTATTGATCATAATCCTCCCTGTAAGAAATAAATGCGATTTGTTTTTTAAAGATAAATAATTCTGAAGGCCACCTGGCTTTCCCATAGGCACCTCAAATTCAACATTCCACAATCAAATTCATTATCCTTCCCCCAAACCAGTCCAGTCCTTCCTCCTTTTCTTTTCTCTCTCTCTTTTTTTTTTTTCTAATTGTTCTCACTCTCCACCTTAATTACCTAAACCCAACACCTGAAAATCAGCCTTACCCTCTTTCTTCTTTACTTTTATATCCAGTCCCTCTTCAAGTTACGTTGCTTTTACTTCCTTATCTTCTCTCCTGTAAGCTCCTTCTAGTGGCCCTGGCTGCTTCTGCCTTGGGTAGGTCCTGGTCCTCTCTACACTGGACTTCTAGCACTTCACTGAGCAGCCCATTCATCAGCTGGCTGCCAAAATACTCTTTCCAAATCCGACTTTCTTCACATTAGATTCCTACTGAAGGCCTTTTATAAGCTCTCCTTTACCCATTGGATAAATTCTAGTCTGTAGAGTGGTATTCAAAGGTCTCCACAATCTGGTCCCTGCATCTCTCCAGCCTTGATATTTTTACACCCTCCTAGCATGCCTCACTCCAGCTATACCTGACCACTTGGATTGCTTGGAAGCCCATTTTGCTTCATGCCTTTCACTCACATTAGAATTTGCTCCCATCATTTTTGCAGGAGGAACTATTAATAATAATCTTTCAATATTTAATCCAACAAACTTGGAAGCATCACCTTACCCGACTTCAAACTATATTACAGGGCTACAGTAACTAAAACAGCATGGCACTGGTATGGAAACAGGTACATAGACCAATGGAACACATAAGAGAGACCAAAAATAAGGCCACACACCTACAAACATCTCATATTCAACAAGGTTGACAAAAACGAACAATGGGGAAAAGACTTCCTATTCAATAAAAGTGGTTCTGAGATAACTGGCTAGCCATATGCAGAAGATTGAACCTGGACCCCTTTCTTACATCGTTTATAAAATCAACTCAATATGGATTAAAGACTTAAATGTAGCCAGGTGTGGTGGCTAACACCTGTAATCCTAGCACTTTGGGAGGCCAAGGCAGGTGGATCACCTGAGGTCAGGAGTTGGAGGCCAGTCTGGCCAACACCGTGAAAACCCATCTTTACTAAAAATATAAAAGATTAGCTGGGTGTGGTGGTACGTGCCTATAATCCCAGATACTTGGGAGGCTGAAGCAGGAGAATCATTTGAGCCCAGGAGGTGGAGGCTGCAGTGAGCAGAGATTGCACCATTGCACTCCAGCCTGGGCAACAAAGCAAGACCAAAAAAAAAAAAAAGACTTAAATGTAAAACTTAACACTGTAAAGACCCTGGAAGACAACCCAGGCAATATAATCCTGGATATAGGATGGGCAAAGATTTCATGAAAAATATACCAAATAAAATTGTAACAAAAGCAAAAATTGACAAGTGGGATCTAATTAAACTTAAGAGCTTCTGCACAGCAAAAGGAACTATCAACAGAGTAAACAGCCTGAAGAATGGTAGAAAATATTTGCAAACTATGCATCTGACAAAGGTCTAATATCCAGCATCTATAAGGAACTTAGAGGTTACAAGAGAAAAACAACCCCATTAAAAAGTGGGTAAAGGACATGAGTAGACACTTTTCAAAAGAAGACATATATGCAGCCAAGAAGCATATGAAAAGAAGCTTAATATCACTGATCATTAGAGAAATGTAAATCAGAACCACAATGAGATACCATCTCATGCCAGTCAGAATGACTATTACTAAAAAGTCACACATGCTAGTGAGGTTGCAGAGAAAAGGGAACACTTACATGCTGTTGGTGGGAGTGTAGATAGTTCAACCATTGTGGAAAGCAGTATGGTGATTCCTTAAAGCAGAACTACTCTTCCACCCAGCAGTCCCGTTACTGGGTATATACACAGGAATATAAATCATTCTACCATAAAGATACATGCATGTGAATATTCATTGTAGCACTGTTCACAATAGCAAAGACATGGAATAAACCTAAATGCCAATCAGTGACAGATTGGGTAAAGAAAATGTACATATACTCCATGGAATACTATGCAGCCACGAGAAAGAATGAGATCATGTCTTTTGCAGGAACATGGATGGAGCTGGAGGCTATTATCCTTAGCAAACTAATGCAGGAACAGAAAACCAAATACCACAAGTTCTCACTTATTAAGTGGAAACTAAATGATGAGACCTCATGAACACAAGAGAATAACAGACACTGGGTCTACTTAAGAGTGGAGGGTGGGAGGAGAGCAAGGCACAGAAAAAATAACTATTGGGTACAAGGCTTAATACCTAGATGATGAAATAATCTGTACAACAAACCCCTGTGACATGAGTTTGCCTATACAACAAGCCTTCACATGCACCCCCGAACCTAAAATAAAAGTTTAAAAAAAGTTTAGTTCAAACTTATCATCTTTAGGTAAGAGAGATGTTGCCTGTTTCACCCACCCATTTTCCCACACAATTAACTCTTCTTTGTTGTACTTCTATTGTGGATCCCTTACTTTCTACAAAACTCACAAAAATATACCCATTTGTTTACTTGCTTCCCTAATAGACTGGAAGTTCCTTAAGTCAGGGACTTGTCTTTTATTGCCAGTGTCTATCAGTGCCACTACAATTTAGGAGCTCTATGAAATTAGTTTTGAAGTAATAAGGGAGAAGGTTCAGAGGCATGATGGAAAGGGTTTGCAGATAATGCAATAGTGTTAAAACTGGTCAAGAGGAAGACACATAGGGCACTATGGTGATGAAAGATGGGAAAGGCTAGTTTACTAAGGGGGACTTGTCTGTGTATGATGGTTGAGAGGGGATTAACTAGCTTTAAATTTCTGACTAGAACTCTGCTATAAGGTTATTCTGTTGTTGCAGAAGTACAGGTACTATCTGAAGTCAAATGAAGTTTGCTAGATATTCATTTTGCAAGTATTAGCACACACATACACCCCCATTTTTTAAAATACACTTTAAGTTCTGGGGTACATGTGCAGAACGTGCAGTTGGTTAAATGGGCGGTTTGCTGCATCTATCACCCCATCATCTACATTAGGTATTTCTCCTAATGCTATCCCTCTCCTATATCCCCACCCCCTGCTATCTCTTCCCTAGCTCCCCACCCCCTGACAGGCTCCGGTGTTTGATGTTCTCCTTCTTGCCTCCATGTGTTCTCATTGTTGAACACCCACTTATGATTGAGAACATGTGGTGTTTGGTTTTCTGTTCTTGTGTCAGTTGGCTGAGAATGATGGTTTCCAGCTTTATCCATGTCCCTACAAAGGACATGAACTCATCTTTTTTTATGGCTGCATAGTATTCCATGGTATATATATGCCACATTTTCTTTATCCAGTCTATCACTGATGGGCATTTGGGTTGGTTCCAAGTCTTTGCTATTAGGAACAGTGCTACAATAAACATACATGTGCATGTGTCAAAACAGAATGATTTATAATCTTCTGGGTATATATCCAGTAATGGGATTGCCAGGTCAAATGGTATTTCTAGTTCTAGATCCTTGAGGAATCGCTACACTGTCTTCCACAATGGTTGAACTAATTTACACTCCCAACACCAGTATAAAAGTGTTCCTATTTCTCCACATCCTCTCCAGCACCTGTTGTCTCCTGATTTTTGAATGATCACCATTCTAACTGGCGTGAGATGGTATCTCAATACGGTTTTGATTTGCATTTCTCTACTGACCAGTGATGATGAACTTTTTTTCATATGTTTGTTGGCTGCATAAATGTCTTCTTTTGAGAAGTGTCTATTCATATCCTTCACCCACTTTTTGATGGGGTTGCTTTTTTCTTGTTAATGTGTTTAAGTTCTTCATAGATTCTGGATATTAGCTCTTGGTCAGATGGGTAGATTGCAAAAAATTTTTTCCCATTCTGTTGGTTCACTCTAATGAATAATTTATTTTGCTGTGCAGAAGATTTTTAATTTAATTAGATCCCATTTGTCTATTTTGGCTTTTGTTGCCATTGCTTTAGGTGTTTTAGTCATGAAGTCCTTGCCCATGCTTATGTCCTGAATGGTATTGCCTAGGTTTTCTTCTAGGGTTTTTATACTGTTAGGTCTTATGTTTAAATCTTTAATCCAACTGGAGTTACTTTTTGTATAAGGTGTAAGGAAGGGATCCAGTTTCAGCTTTCTGCATATGGCTAGCCAGTTTTCCCAACACCATTTATTAAATAGGAAGTCCTTTCCCCATTGCTTGTTTTTGTCAGGTTTGTCAAAGATCAGATGGTTGTAGATGTGTGCCATTACTTCTGAGGCTTCTGTTCTGTTCCATTTGTCTATATATCTGTTTTGGTACCAGTATCATGCGTTTTGATTACTGTAGCCTTGTAGTAAAGTTTGAAGTTAGTTAGCGTGTTGCCTCTAGCTTGGGGTTCTTTTGTTTTTTTGTTTTTTGGCTTAGGATTATCTTGGCTATGCAGGCTCTCTTTTGGTTCCATATGAAATTTTAAGGTGTTTTTTTCCAATTCTGTGAAAAAGTCAATGGTAGCTTGATGGGGATAGCATTGAATTTATAAATTACTTTGGGCAGTGTGCCATTTTCTTTATATTGACTTTTCCTGACCGTGAGCATGGAATGTTTTTCCATCTGTTTGTGTTCTCTCTTATTTCCTTGAGCAGTGGTTTTTTGTTCTCCTTGAAAAGGTCATTCATATCCCTTGTTAGTTGTATTCCTATTTTATTGTCTTTGTAGCAGTTATGAATGGGAGTTTGCTCATGATTTGGCTGCTTGTGTGTTATTGGTATATAGGCATGCTTGTGATTTCTGCACATTGATTTTGTATTCTGAGACTTTGCTGAAGTTGCTTATCAGCTTAAGGAGATTTTGGGCTGAGACAATGGGGTCTTCTAAATATACAGTCATGTCATCTGCAAATAGAGACAGTTTGGCTTCCTCCTTTCCTAATTGAATACGCTTTATTTCTTTTTCTTTCTTTTTTTTTTTTTTAAAAATTTTTATTGCATTTTAGGTTTTGGGGTACATGTGCAGAACATGCAAGATAGTTGCATAGGTACACACGTGGCAGTGTGTTTTGCTGCCTTCTGCCCCCTCACCCATATTTGGTATTTCTCCCCATGCCATCCCTCCCCTGCTCCCCCCACCCGCTGTCCCTCCCCTATTTCCCCCAAAAGACCTC
The DNA here is from genome assembly GCA_028533165.1 of Leontopithecus rosalia. NCBI lineage: Eukaryota > Metazoa > Chordata > Mammalia > Primates > Cebidae > Leontopithecus > Leontopithecus rosalia. Next base: position 192 of record JAPYYA010004160.1, on the reverse strand, counting down.
AGTGTGTGGTGCTCCCCTCCCTATGTCCATGTGTTCCCATTGTTCATCACCCGCCTATGAGTGAGTATATATGGTGTTTCCTTTTCTGTTCTTGTGTCAATTTGCTGAGAATGATGTTCTCCAGATTCATCCATGTCCCTACAAAGGACACGAACTCATCGTTTTTGATTGCTGCATAATATTCCATGGTGT
>JAPYYA010004159.1:0-12086 GCA_028533165.1 Leontopithecus rosalia | reverse complement strand
TACCCCAAATCCTAAAATGCAATAAAAATTAAAAAAAAAAAAAAAAAAAAAAAAAAAAAAAAAAAAAAAGATACCCATTAACACTTGAAGGTCTGACTGTTAGGCTCTATCCTGGATGCAGGAAATACAGATGAAAAATGTGACAAAATCTATGCTCTTATGGAATGTACAGTCATAGAAAACATTATAGAAGACAATGATCAAATAAAGAAACAGTTATGAGTCATGATTAATGCAATTGAGAACAACTGAAGGTGAAGGCTATCTGTATACAGCATCGTCAGGATAGATCAACCCAAGAAAATGAACTCTTAGCTGAGACTTGAATGACAAATATAATCTGGCCATAAAACAGCCTGGAGAAATAACATCTCAAAAAGACAGCAGAACAAGTGCAAAGACCTTAAGGAGCAAGTGTTTGAGAAAGTGTGATAAAGATCTGAATGACTGAAGTGTGGTGAGCAAGGAGTGAATGGCAGGAGATCATGATCAAGATTATGAAAGGCCTTGTAGGTCAGGAGAGGGAATTTGGATTTAAGTGCAATGGAAAGCCATTGAAGAATTTAAAGTCATATGCAAAGTAATTTGACTTAAACATAGATATAAGTTCACTTTGGTTATGGGAAGAATACTATATATTTTGGTGAGGGAGTATAATTAGGAAGACCAGCTGGTAAGTTATTACAATAAGGAGTCCCTGTGAGATATCATGATGGATCAGATACGATGGTGGCAATGGAGTTAGGGGATTCTCTTAATGAATGAATTCTACATATTACATAGGTAGACCTGATGGATCTTGCTAAATGATTAGATGAAGGCAGGGATTGAGGGCAAGAGAATTCAAAAAACTTTTAGATTGTTTTTACTTTAACCACTGGGAGTACATGGCTACCTAGGATTGAGAGAGTGATTACCAGAAATAAAAATCCCACTTTTTACATGTTATGCTTGACACATCTATGAAATAACAAAGTGAGGAACTCAGATAGATATTTAAATATATGAATCTGTAACTAATGATAGAATATCAGAGATATAAATTTCAAAGTCGTCACCATAGAAATGAGATTACATTAAAAATAAAAGAGGTGGACCGGGCGCGGTGGCTCATGCCTGTAATCCCAGCACTCTGGGAGGCTGAGGCGGGTGGATCACGAGATCAAGAGATTGAGACCATCCTGGTCAACATGGTAAAACCCGTCTCTACTAAAATTACAAAAAATTAGCTGGGCGTGGTGGCGTGCGTGCCTGTAGTCCCAGCTACTCTGGAGGCTAAGGCAGGAGAATTTCCTGAACCCAGGAGGTGGAGGTTGCGGTGAGCCGAGATCACGCCATTGCACTCCAGCCTGGGTAACAAGAGTGAAACTCCGTCTCAAAAAAAAAAAAAGAGGTCATTGATGAGGAACTGACACCATGTCTGAGACCTGAGATGTCTGAATCTGTAGAGGTAAGATTGAGGAAAATAAAACAGCAAAGGAAATTGAGAAGAATCTTATTTGTTATCTTCTGTTAGGAAGATAAGAAAAGAGAATGGAGAGAGTGTTGGAATGGAGATGTAATAAAGAAATGTTAGATGTCACAATTTTCTAACACTTTTCCAGTGGGAAAGTGTTCATGTTGGAGATGAATCTTCAAGAGTGTGACTTGCCCTCACTAAGCAACAAGATCAAGTGCTTTACAAGGGTGATGTCTAACAAGCACAAACTTTAGCTTTATGTTTATATGCAAAATAGGTGATTATGATAGGAACCCGATAAGTGTAAGGACTGGATTACTTTATTCCACTTTAGAAAATGCTTGGAAGAAGGAGTTTGCCAATTTTATATGGGTAAATATGGTTTCCCTTGTTGCTATGCATCTCTGATTCTCTTTCCATCTTTCATGAAATAAGTCTAATTTTCTTTAATTTAGCCTATGTGTGGCCATGTTCTTTTTAACTAACACAAAAAATATATACCAGGTCAATATAAATATACCAGTTGTTACACCCACTTGGTCAGTTATAATGGGCTCTTAAAATAATGGCACAGCACAGCACAGCACAGCACAGCACAGCATAGCAATCACAGTAGAAACCATTAGAGTGCATCATATTTCACAAAGGTAATTAGTATGTTGTGCAGCACTTGCTTAATTGCCAATATCTATATATATGTAGGGGATCTCTTGTGAAACATCTTTATGACTTTATAGCAGTTTGAGACAGACTGTTTCAGAAGTTTTTCTGAAAGGACTTTAGAGTGAGGAAGCACTAGCCTTGTAGGCTTTTGAAGACAGGAGAAGTGTGGCTGGAGGTGATGAGAGGGGGCACCAGGCCCTTCACCCTGGGGAGTACTGGGGAGCAGCAACCAGGCCAACACAGCATGTGGCTTCCAGGGGTCCTGGTGCTTTCTTCTCAAGAACTGGGTGGGAGGATTAGCAGAGATGCCTCCTTTTCCTCTAGCATAGAAAGAAGAATCTAGTGAGTAAGAAAAAACTTGGAAATAGTCCCAACCAGCGACACTTGACAGATTATTCAACTGTTCTGTGCCTCTGTATCCCTGACAGAATATGGGGCGATGGGAGTGGCAGAACTACTTTTTTGACTCAATGAAACATAGCCACGATAAAACCAAGAGAAATATTTGATGTTCCTTATGAGATGATATTTTCTAAATTGATTTTTAGGGAATACAAATTAATACATGACCATCTACCTTAGAAATAAAAAAGCCTATATTTTAACATATTTTAGTACTTCTAGAGTTCTTGGTACACTCAGGCACTCTACTATGTCATGAAGAACCTGGTCTCTATCCTCAAGGAGATTCTACAAACTAGGAAACTAGGAGGGTCTCAGAAGAGGAAGATAATACAGACCGTTTCTCACTAATAGACCCAGAGTGGTACAACCCTGAGAGGTACAGGCTTCCGAGAAAGTTGAGAGCAGGGTGACTTTAATGGGTACCATGCACAAGATCAAACACACAGAAGTGTGCTGCAAGAATGGGGGTGATATGCAAAAGAAAAAAATATGATAGGGAGGCTTACCTGGCTGAGAATGAGAATAAGGCTTGCAGGCATAAACATATGTGGTTTTGCCCAACCAGAGTTCTTGCACAGCTATAAGTACTTTAAGTCTCTGTCCTGTGCTGGGAAAAGGTGTGAGGTTCACCCTCACACCTCTGAGGTGTGGGGTGGCCCTATGGAGCAGTGAGTCTGTGGTCTTGTCTGGAAAATGGGGTTGGAATGCAACAGTGCTTCTTGGACTGCAGGCTGACCCCGTAGGGATTGTGAATTGATTTTTAAATAAAATACACAGACTAAAGTAGAGTAGGACTCACCAGGGTGCAATAAATGCACATAAGGTGGGCACAGGACATGAGGTTTCATTCCATGTGGTGTGTCGGTGCATGATGGGACTGGGTCAAATCTATGACTCAGTGAGAGTTTTTAACCCCTTCAGCTCACTTCGAAGTGAGCACCCCACTTTGGGTGGTGCTCAGAAGAAAGGTGCTCACTTGGGTCAGACCAGAGAAAGCTTCCCCAAATGAGCCACTCTTGGCTGTGACTACCACTGCACAGAGACATGTTTTCTCTTCCTCTGCTTCCAGCTCCCCTGCCTTTGCATATCACTCCTGCTTTTCAGCTTTGTCCCCCACTTTCTGAATTCCCCTCTACCCAGTATGCTTTCTTGGCTGCAGCCCTTTTAGAGCTCTTCGCATGCCTCCAAGCTTCTGATTTTTTCATATCCCACTCTCCATTCAAATACTTTTACTACTCAAACTCTTCCAAATTTTTTCTAACTTAAAAAAAATTTTCAATGGTTCTATTTTCTTCAGTTTGATTTTCTCTCCAACTTCCTCCCTGTCTAGCCCCTTTAAATGCTGCCAGGTTTCAATATCCCCAATCGCTTAAATGTCTTAAATTTCATTCCTCCTTTGCCCCTACCGATGATCTGGTTACTCCTTTTTGCTCCGACGTTCCCCCAAACCTTCTCAAACACTGACATTTTCCCCTCTTTCCCCACAAATCTCCGTGTCAGGCTTCTGCCCCCAAACATCTTCTCAACCCTTCACACCACATCACCCAGGTCCTTTAGATTCCCACGCACCCAATTTCTCTGTCCCCTCACACACGCTTCTTCCCTTGCTCCCACCATGGCAGTGCCCATCTGCTCCTCCCCGCGCACTCGGGTCTGCTGCTTGGGACGCCTTTGGCGACGTCGAGGGAGATTCTTGCTGAAAAGGGGCTCCGGGGGCAGCATGGCAACCCGGGGGACCTTTCTTCTCATTGTTGGCGTTGGCTCCAAGTGTCTCCAGGTGCTGATGGAGCGCCTGTGGTGTGTGAGCCCTGCCGCCAGGTCCCGGCGGGGGTTGCGCCAGGAGCTGTCCGTGGTTCTGAAACGATGCCCGCTGAGGCGCCGGCTGTGACTGGGCGAATGAGCGCTGTCCGTAGTGCTGAAGATGTTCCTGGGCCCCGGCAGTGGCGGCTGCGGTTCCTAGGAGGCCGGTAGCTGGAAGACCATCAGGTAAGGAATCCTGGCGGAGGCTACGCTTGCAGCAGCTGCTGGTGCTCCCTCAAGCCGGGATTCTCCGCGCTCAGCTCCGTCCAGCCGCCGCTCCAGCTCGTCGATGCTCTGACACTGGGTGTGGACAAGGCTCTGCTGGTTCTTTTTGGTTCTTTTTCTTTTTTCTTTTGACAGAGTCTCGTTCTGTTGCCAGGCTGGAGTGCAGTGGCACGACCTCAGCTCACTGTAACCTCTGTGTCCCAGGTTCAAGCCATTCTTCTGACTCAGCCTTCCGAGTAGCTGAGACTACAGGCGCGTGCCACCACTAGCAGCTAATTTTCGTATTTTTAGGAGAGACGAGGTTTCACCGTTTTGGCCAGGATGGTCATAATTTTGATACATGGTGGCAGCAGCGGTGATAAGGTAGAGATTTGCCCAGAGTGCTGTAGGAGCCAGCAGCTGGGAGATCCAGGAATGCTTCTTGGAGGAAGGGGAGGGTTTTCCAGGAAGGGAGAGGATAGCATGAGCAAAAGCTTGGAGATATTAATAATCATGCACTGATAATCATGGCCTTGTGCGTGTGCCTTGTCACGCCAATTCTTTCAGATTCCGAGCCCTTTGTGCTCGCCTCTCCCTCCCGTCCCTAGTGAGCGCGCCGCTCCATCCCGCGCCCGCAATCCCGCAGTTGCCAGTAGCTGCCTTGTGCCAGTACCTTGCTGCGCCAATCCGTTAAGGTCCCAGGTCCTTAGTGCGTGCGCCTCTCCCTACAGTACCCCTTGCGCGCGCCGCCCCTTCCGCTGCCATCAGGTGCCTTGTGCGCTAACCTTGAGGCCAAACCGTTAAAGTCTGGCGTCCTTGGTGCGAGCGCCTCTCCTTCCGGTACCTATCAGGCGCCCCTTCTACCCCACGCCCTCCCCCGCAGCCACTGCTCGCAGGTGCCTCGCGCGCATATTTTGCTCCCCATCCCCGACTCCGCATTGCCAGCCGGTGCCTGGCGCGCATATCTTGTCGGGAATCCTGTAAGGTCGTCCTTCCGGCGCGGATCGGTCACTGGCGCCCGCGCCCCACTGGCTCAAGTTTGAATGATGAGTTTCCTGGCAACAGGATAATGCTCCCTTTGCCTTTGGACGAGTTGGCAGCAGACAAGAGGACGCTCAGAGCCCAGCTCTCCAGAGTTCAAGAATCCGAAAATACCCCACTGCTCTGAGGAGCGGTTACCTGGGCACTCTGTGCCCTTTATCCCTGTCCTGGTCCCGTCCTGGGGCCGAGGACCCGCCAGTAGGACTCAGTTGCCTTGAGCCTGCTGCCCGCATCCCTCACTTCACTTTGTGGGATCTCTCCATTGCTCCTGCCCCTGGACGGAGTGGCAAGCCTTCCTACAAGTACTCAGGCACTTGGAATCAGCCTGGTGTTGAAACAACTCCAAGGATTTCTGTATCCTACAAGCCCTGTGATCTGTCCAGTGATCCTGCTTTCAATTTGAGGCACAGGTACCGCAGCAAGCCAGTGCTGTGTGCTCGCTATACCAGAATGTCCTGCAGCTCAGCGATTGCACTGATCCTAAGGACTCTCAGAGAGGCCCTGGAGCAGGAAATCACCTTTCTGTGGCCCAGAATACCCAGCTCTACTCCACACTCCCATCCACAGATCATGTCGAGGGCCCTCATGGAGAGTGGGGCAGGGATGCCTGAGCAGGGCAAGGACCCCAGAGTCCAAGAGAAGCCTGATGATCAGAAAGGGGGCCCTGAGGGCACCAGGGATGCACGGTCTGCATTTAGACCCCTGCGGGACAGTGGAGGCCTCTCTCCCTTCGTACCCAGGCCCGGGCCCCTGCAGAGAGACCTCCATACTCAGAGGTCAGAAATCCCATCTGAGAAGAAATCCCAGCCCTCCGGGATGAGCTGCTGCGCCAAACGCAATGCCATCTACAGCTCCTACAGCTCCACGGGAGGCTTCCCGTGGCTGAAGAGGAGGAAGGAGCCAGCCTCATCCGACTGCTGGCTGCCCCTCACTTCTTCAAAGACAGTGAGTGAGGTTGGCCCTCAGGCTGTCTCTCAGGGTCAGGCCCAGTGTGAAAAGGCAGCAGGTTCAGCACCAGGGGAGAAACCGGCCCCCAGGAGTGGCTCCCCAACGTCTCAGGCCTCTAGGCCTCGTAGACGAAAGTTCCCTCTGCTGCCACGCAGGCAAGGGGAGCCTCTGATGCTGCCACCTCCCTTACAGCTGGGGTTCCGGGTCACCGCTGAAGATCTGGACCTGGAGAAAAAGGCCGAAATCATGTGCATTAATAGTGCACTGCGGGGTGAGGACAAGTCCATCTGGGAGAGCAGAGCCTCCTGCTTTCCCATGCTTTGTCCTCACCGGCAACAGGGACGTCTTCTCTGCCTGCTGTCCCTAAAGCATCCAGCACGGATGCACAGCAGGAGAGACGCAAGTTCCAAGATGGCGTGGACCCCGTGGCCCTCCAAGCATATGCTGCAGGGTCCCCCTCTAGACCTCCTGTGTCTGGGAGGAAGCACAAGTCAGCAGGCCCCCTGTTCTCCTCCTCAGACACCCTTCCTGCCACCTCTGCACACTCCCGGGACTCAGCCCAGGCCTCATCTTCGGCTCCAACACAGCCAGCCCAGGGCACCACAGCATACTCAGCTGCAGGGGTTTCCTTACCCACCATTTCCACCTCGAGCTTCCGCACCAAAAGAAAGTCGACCCAGGCTGCAGGCCCAGCTAGGACCCTTCCTGACCCATCTTCTGCCTCACACCACCACCCTGGCCAGACAGAGGATCAGTGGTCCCAACTCACTACTGAAACTTCCCGTGACTGCTGCAGCCACCACCCAGCCCAAACCTGTGGTCATTCATGGACAGCAGCAGGGAAGCCGCAGCTTGAAGTGCCCTCATCCATCTTCCCATCCAGCTGCTTCAGCTGCAGCCAAGGCCTCATCTTCTGCTCCAAGACAGCCAGCCCAGGGCACCACAGCACACTCAGCTGCAGGGGTTTCCTTACCCACCACTTCCACCTGGAGCCTGGCTGGGACCCTTTCTAACCCATCTTCTGCCTCTCACACCACCACCCTGGCCAGACAGAGGGTCAGTGGTTTTGCCTTACTACAGAAACTTGCCGTTATCGCTGCAGCCTTCACCCACCCAAACCTGTGGTCCTTCATGGACAGCAGCAGGGAACCCACATCTTGAAGCGGGTTCATCCATATTCCCATCCAGCTGCTTCAGCTACAGCCCAGGCCTCATCTTCTGCTCCAAGACAGCCAGCCCAGGGCACCATAACACACTCAGCCGCAGGGGTTTCCTTATCTACCACTTCCACCTGGAGGCTGGCTGGGACCCTTTCTAACCCATCTTCTGCCTCTCACACCACCACTCTGGCCAGACAGAGGGTCAGTGGTCCCATCTCAGTACTGAAATTTCCCGTGACCGCTGCAGCCACCACCCAACCCAAACCTGTGGTCCTTCATGGACAGCAGCAGGGAGCCCACGGCTTGAAGCGGCCTCATCCATCTTCCCATTCAGCTGCTTCAGCTGCAGCCCGGGCCTCATCTTTTGCTCTAGGACAGCCAGCCCAGGGCACCACAGCACACTCAGCTGCAGGGGTTTCCTTACCCACCACTTCCACCTTGAGCCCCTGCACCAGAGGAAAGTCTGCCCAGGCTGTAGGCTGGGCTGGGACCCTTTCTAACCCATCTTCTGCCTCTCCCCGTGATGCACATGCTGCTTCCTCAGGCTGTACACCTGCCAAAATTAGGTGGCTCTGCTAAACAAGGTCCAGAAGAGTTTTCTCTAGGTTTCCTTTTAATATTTTTCTAGTTTCATATCTTGCTTTCAAGTCTTGGATCTATCTGGAGGTGATGTTTGTATACAGCCAGAGAAAAAGGGTCCAGTTTCATTTTTCTGCATGTGGCTATCCAGCCCTCCCAGTACCATTCACTGAAGAGGGTGTCCTTTTCTCAGAGTGTGTTTCTGTCAGCTGTGTCAAAGATCAATTGGCTGTGAATATGTGGCTGTCTTTCTGGGCTCTGTCATGTGTCCCATTGATCTATGTGTCTATTTCCCTGCTAGCACCATGCTGTTTTAGTTACCATGCACTTGTCAAAAATTTTGTCGTTCTAATTTGTAGTGAAATGGGATGCCTCTAGTTTTTTTCTATTTGCTGAGGAAGGCTTTGGCTCTGTGAGCTCTTTTTTGGTTCCATATGAATTGTATGACTTTCCATTTCTGGGAGTGATGACACTGGTATTTTGGCAGGGGTTGTATTGAATCTCTAGGCTGCTTTGGGCAGTACGGTCATTTTAATGCTATGAGTTTCTTCCATCCATGAGCATGGGATGATTGTCCATTTCTTTCTGTCTTATTAAAGTTTTTCATCAGTGTTTTGTAGTTTTTTCTGTAGAAATCTTCCAACTCCTTGTCAAATTTATTCCGTGGCATATCTTTTTTCATTTTGTTGCTACTGTAAATGGGATTGCCTTCTGAATTTCCTTCCCAACTAGACCATTATTGTTGTATAGAAATGCAGCTGATTTCGGTACATTGATTCTGTATCCTGCAGTAACTGTATTTATTTATTGATCAACTCTAGGGGTTTTCTGGTGGAAACTTTACATGTTTCTAAACCCAGGATCATATCTTCATCAGATAAGGATAATTTGACGTCCTCTTTTCCAGTGTGGATGCCTTTTATTTTTCCCTCTTGCCTGATTGTGTGATGTTGAATAGCGGTGGTGAGAATGGGCATTTTTGTGTTGGTCCTGTTTACAGAGGAAATGCTTTCAATGTTTCCTCATTAGGTAGTAGGTTGGGCATGGCTTTGTCATAAACAACTTTCATTATTTTCAGGTATGTTTGTTGTTTTTTTCTTTTTTAGATGAAGTCTTGCTCTTTTCACCCAGGCTGCAGTGCAATGGCCGGATCTCAGCTCACTGCAACCTCCGTCTCCCAGGTTCCAGCAATTCTCCTGCCTCAGAGTCCTGAGTAGCTGGGATTACAGGTGCCCGCCAACATGCCCGGGTAATTTTTGTACTTTTAGTAGAGATGGGGTTTTACCATGTTGGCCAGGCTGCTCTTGAATTCCTGACGTCAGGGGATCCACTCACCTCAGCCTCCCAAAGTTCTGGGATTACAGGCGTGAGCCACACACCCGGCCATTTTCAGGTATGTTTCTTTTATGCCTAGCGTGTTTGTTCCTTTTTCAGGACATGGCCTCACTCTGTCTTTCATGTTGGAGTGCAGTGGCAACGTCAGAGCTGCAGCTTTGAACTCCTGAGCTCCAGCCACCTCAGCCTTCCAAGCAGCTGGGACTCCAGGTGCATGTCACCAGAGCTGGGTAATTTTTATTTTTATTTTTGGTAGAGATCTGTGTTCCTCAGGTTTGTCTAGAACTGCTGATGTCAAGTGATCTTCCGAGCTCAGCTTCCCCAAAGCACTGAGTTTACAGCATGAGGCAGCGCCTGGCCCAGAGTCACATGTTAACATCACCTCCTCACTGCTGGGTTCTGATTTTGGCAGTGACTGAAAACACTAAAGGAGAGATTCTGGTCAGGCCCTGCCCAGTCTGTGAACAGTGGGGAAATGGAAAGACGGCATGTGGATGGTTTTTTGGAGAACTGGCCAGACAAGTGCTGAGATGCCGTTTCCTGGAATACAGGACCATGAGATGTCCAGCCCAGCTGCCTGGTCCAGGGCCCCTGGCACCATCTAGTTTGGGAGCTCATCCAGAAGTGACCTCGGTTGCCCAAAGCAGTTGATCTTCCTACCAATCTGGTCCCGTTTGAGAGATGTAACTGGGCCCTGCCCTTCAGGAAACCATTCCTGTGCATGCCTGTCTTTGTCCTCACCTTGGCTGGCCTCTCTGTACCATGAGAACTTGGATTTGCAAGGCTTTGCCTGTCAGCTGAGCATCACGGAGCAGCTCTCTTCTCTTCCAGTGAGGATGCCCAGGCTCCTACACCCCTGCCCAGATCTGACCATTCTCCCCTTCACCCACAGGTGACCTCCAGCCCGATCCTGCTTGCTGTCTTCTGGCAGCTGCTCTGAGAAAGGGCACTTTGGCCTCAAGGGCTGAGCATGTCACTCCCTGTTTTCTGTTGATCTTTCCAGAGCTGTTTGGGACAGCCCATGCATTTCTCCATGTAGTGAGTGCTTCTTTGGAAGGCAATCAGGGCTTTCTTTCAGGGGTGGGTATAAAAGTTCTTGTGAGATTTGTGTATGAAGTCTGCCTTCACTACCTGGATAGGACTAGCATGCTTCCACTGCACGACTCTGCAATCTTACTACATTTTTAAAAATATTTAATTTCATCTATTTATTTATTTTGAGATGGAGTCTGGCTCTGTCGCCCAGGCTGAAGTGCAGTGGTGTGATCTTGGCTTACTGCAACCTCCATCTTCTGGGTTCAAGTAATTCTTCTGTCTCAGCTTCTCAAGCAGCTGAGACAACAGGCGCATGCCACAACACCCAGCTAGTATTTATATTTTTGGCAAAGACGGGGTTACCCCATATTGGCCAGGCTGATCTCGAACTCCTGACTTCAGGTGAACTACCTACTGGAGCCTCCCAAAGTTATAGAATTACAGGCTTACATTTATTTATTTCTTATATATTTGAGCTGGAGTCTTGAGCAGTCATTCTGGCTAGAGTGCAGTGGCCCGAACTTGGCTCACTGCACCTCTGCCTCCCGGGCTCAAGCGATTCTACTGCCTCAGTGTCAACAGTACCTGGGTATAAAGGCAAGTGCCACCTCGTCCTGCTAATTTTTGTATTTTTAGTAAAGACTAAATTTCACCATTTTGGTCAGGCTGGTCTCAAACTCCTGACTTCATTATCCGCCTGCCTCGGCCTCCCAAAGGGCTGGGATTACAGGCATGAGCCACCATGCTTCACCACATTTATTTATTTACTTAGAGACAGGGTCTCACATTGTTGCCCAGGCTGAAGTGCAGTGGCTCCATCTCAGCTCACTGCAGTCTCTGCCTCTGGGGTCCAAGCGATTCTCGTGCCTTAGTCTCCAGAGTAACTAGGACTCTAGGTGTGTCCCACCAGGCAGGGATAATTTTTTCTATTTTTGTAGAGATGGGGTTTCACCAGGTTGGCCTCACTGGTCTCCAACTCCTGACCTCAGGTGGTCTGTTTGCCTCATTGTATCAAAGTATTGGGATTATCGGGGTAAGCCATGGTGCCTGGCCTCTCACTACATTTATTATTTATTTTATTTTGTTTTTAATTTTTATTGCATTTTAGGTTTTGGGGTACATGTGCAGAACATGCAAGATAGTTGCATAGGTACACACGTGGCAGTGTGTTTTGCTGCCTTCTGCCCCTTCACCCATATTTGGCATTTCTCCCCATGCCATCCCTCCCCCACTACCACCCCCCGCTGTCCCTCCCCTCTTTCCCCCAATAGACCTCAGTGTGTGGTACTCCCTTCCCTGTGTCCATGTGTTCTCATTGTTCATCACCCGCCTATGAGTGAGTATATATGGTGTTTCCTTTTCTGTTCTTGTGTCAATTTGCTGAGAATGATGTTCTCCAGATTCATCCATGTCCCTACAAAGGACACGAACTCATCATTTTTGATTGCTGCATAATA